>VZRM01002029.1:0-13635 GCA_013397955.1 Grantiella picta | reverse complement strand
TACAGTATTGGCAGTGAGGTAGAAGTAAGGAAGTACTATATACAATTTAATTAAACACAGAAGATTGAAAATAAGTTTCTTTGGGGGGTTTTCTGGTGAGTTTTTTGGTTTTGGGGGGGGCAATTTGGGGTTTTGTTGTTGTTGTTTTTGGGGGTTTTGTTTGGTTGGGGGTTTTTTTGATTAGTTGTTTGGCAGGAGGGTTTGTTTGTTTGTTTTAATAAAACCAGAATTAAATAGAAGCATATTCCTTTTTTTTCCAAGTATGCAAGAACACATGTATAAACGTATACTGGCAGCCCATGTAATTTGCATTGGAAGAAGTAACCTGAGGCTTTATGTGCACATGTGCCAAATGGATGTGTTTAAAAATATTCCACACAAAACCACACCATATATTATACTAAAGCATGAGGAAATCAAGGTGAAAAAGCAGTTAGAACTCTTTTTCTGGTATTCATCCCTTACCTCATGTGTAATGGTGCAGTGCTGGAGATGTAACAGGGAGCTTCAAAAATGTCCCTTAATTTGTGGGGCAGCTTACCTGCTTATCTGAAAAAAGCCTCTTCCATGTAACAAAAAGTTTTGGTACTATACTAATGAATGTATTAGAAACAATTCAGGCAATATGGCAAAATACAATAGAATTGCAACATTTAGTAATTTTGTCAGTACCCAAAATTCACATTAAAAATTACTCTACAATTCGATATGAGTTAAAATCAAAAAGAGGTTTGAGGGAATTGGTAGTCCATCAAACACCGGGCTGCTAAGTACTTCTTTTGACTACGTGTGTTGCTATAGACAGGAAAGCTGGTCAATTGTCTTTGTATAAATATTGATAAATAGAGATACAATCTTTTTTGTTATATTTGCCTACTATTCTATACTTGAGGTAGTTGCATATGTGTAATCACTATTTTCTTAAAATGGGACAGTGTTCGAGTTACAAAACATGCAAAAATATATTTTACTGCTTTTATGACATTTATAGTTCAGCTGCTGAGAAAGACGAATTTTTAATGGCATCAAAACCAAAACTTTTCTAGATTTCTGAGGTCTATTGACTGTCCTAGCAGCTATTGCTCAAAGGAATAAAAAGCCAGCTGGTGCAGGAATAGTTGGGCTTTTTTTTCTCATCATTTATTTTAAGTCAGTTGTTAGTCAGGTCTGCTTCAGCAAAGAGGGAGTCAGAGGGAAAGGGGTGTCAGTCAAGGCACTCTGTAGCATTTACAGGAAGGCTTCAAGGGACAGACAAACAGCGCAGCCTGAAAGGCAGTGTTAAGAGAACAAAACTTCAATAACTTAAAAACTTTAAAACATGAGTAACAATCTAGTCAACAGTTTTCAAGAGATACGTGAAACAGTTTCTTACTGAATATTAGGACAGAAAAATATCTAAGACTATTCAATCAGGACACAATCTTTTTTAAATTGAGAAGAGGCTACTCAGGAACAGTATCATTTTGCTCATTACAGATGAGTAAACAGTATCATTATCATCACCACTTATCATTTATAGCCTCTGGAGATCACAGCCAGGACCAGCACTCTACTATGCTGGAGATTGTACACATAGATAAAGACATGCTTATAAACTAAATGGGTAAAAGAGAAAAAGGGAAATGTATGACTCCCGCCATATGAGGAAGAACATGGAAGTTGTTTTAGGAGAACTTGTATATATGGGAGACAGTCTATACAGAGGAGTTGGAACTTTGACATGCTGGAGAATGAGCAATGGCAAACACGGAACATTTGGAGCAAGGTTTTTTTGTTTGTTTCTTTTTACAAGAAGATAGATCAGCTCATAATTCAAGAATTTGCCTTATAATAATCACTTCATCTCTAAAATAAAATTAATATTTGCATGACAATGACTCTGAAGACAAGCAGAAGCAACATCAACAGAAAAAGTTGAAAGACTTGAAAGAGTCTGGTTTTCATCCCATTATTTTATTCTTCATGGTATGACGTGTAGGGGTTTCTGACTTCGCTGGTCAAGCTACACTAATAGGAACTGATTTGTCTCTCTGACCACTGCACCTATTTTTCTGCTCAAATTCAGAGAGGATGGGGCTGCAAATGGACCAAGGGATACTCAGGAAATATAAGCCAGTTATAGGAGGCAGTTTACACATTGGGTTCACAGGGCTGACCTGAACACTGAAAGAGAAAAAACACTGACTTTTTCTTACCTCAAAAAAATCTTTTAACAAATTAGTCCCAATACATTTCTTCTGCTCTAATTCCTTTCAAAAAGAAAGTTCTGTTACTGTACACTGTATCTTTTAACTGGACCCAGCTCTTTATCTATCTCTCAGAAAAGATTCTGGATTGACAAAATACTTTTCTCAAGGACAAGACTCTGATCATCCTGATGCCTCTTAGGGGAGTCTGGAGTTTAACTGAAAAGCAAATCATATGACTCCCTTGTTACTTCCTTTATCTCTTTCTCTACAGTATTTGCCCTCTAATGTACAAGAAGAGCTTTTCTTAAATTGAGATATTCTTATTTCCTTTTGATTCCACATCATGTCAGATAAAATGTGTGCCAACACAGACCCACTTATGCAGGAATTTACCCCCAGTAATTACTTCTAAAAATTTATGTCAAAGCAGACATTAAAAGATTTAGGATAATATAGAAACAAGATTTACAGTGAGTCATGACCTAGAAGGGAAGCAAGAGAAGCCACTTAAGTGAATCAGCTGGTCAGGTCTAAACAGTAAACCAAAAACCCTGGAGCTGTCTTGGTTCTCCCAGTCCTTGGTGTTCTTACATATATCACAAGCCATGGGGAAAAAAAAAATCAAAACCAACAATAAAGAGAAGGGATAAGTCTTGCAAACAGGTAATGGTCTAAATGCAAGCATCCCATCCAGTTTCGCATGTTCTTCTAAACAGTATTTGCTGTGAGAAAGAATGATGAGAAACTGTTCAAGGAAAGAAGAGAGTTCCTTAGTAACTTATTTTTTTTTTAAGTGTGAAGAGAGAATTTCTTAGGGTGTGAAAAAATTATCATGACTTTCAGCTACACCAGACTAAATCCAAGTGATTAACAGTTTGATTTTCAAATTTGCTGAGCACCTGTATCTCCAAGATGCTGACTTTAAAATAATTTTTGGGTGCTCAGAACTTCTGTAAATAATGTCATAGAGACTTGTGTAAGATCATACCAAAGCAGCTGATGAGCAAACCAAGAACAGATAGTGCCCTCCAAAGTCCCAGTTCACAATTAGAACCCCCTGGAAAAACCCATGTCAGTGTTTCAATGATATTTCAGCTAAAATGAAGACTATATGATGCTGGTACTTTTTTGCATAAATAGCAGGGTCATTTCAATCTGAAAAACATCATAATTTAAATGACATTTATGGAAGATTTTTTTATTATTATTAACAACTTATACTAAATATATGAAAATCCAACACTTTGAAATAACATGATTTGGCAAATAGGTGATGTGGCGAAGCAGAAATTTGTGCATTTGCTGCTGGAGTGATTTTTGCCTTTTTTCTTTTATATATTAGCAATCTTCCCTGTACTTTTCCCTACCCTTTACCCCAGCTAGAAAGACCAAACACAGTGCAGAGCTCCAAGCCCTGGGGGGCACGAGGCCCCTCTCCTATTTTTGTTCTTCCTGGGAACCAAAGTTGAGAACAAAGTCTTCAAGACACATTTTTGTAAAAACGTACAGCTAGTACCAAGGGTGGGGAGCTCCAGAGAAGGGGCTTGACCCGGGGGGAATCGCATCACCACTTGTCCTCCGAACTGGTGCATTTTATCAATTATGCTAATTTCTTAAAACCTATAAAACTGTATTCACCCCTGGAGAATGGGCTTTTGTGGACATTCTTCCATAACTGCCCTTGGAGCTCGAATAAAGATCCACTTTTATGTTACCTCCTATACTAAAATTATCTCAAGTTTCATTTCCAGGTTTAAAAAGGTCACACATTCAGTAGGAACAAGAACTGCAGGAGAATACCAGTTCTTGTTAAACACATGACAAGTCTTCTGTTGCTCCTCTGTCACATATGGTCAACGTTCTTTTTTTTCACAGTGCCTCTACCCAACATTTGTTGAAGGAAAACTATGTAGCGACTTAGTAAAATAGACTCCAATCAAAAAATTAGTGATACCCATTCAACTTCCAGTTTTAAAGAGAAAAATATGACATCACATGCATCTTTTACCTGTGCTTTCACCAATGGCAATGCATGGACTTTCCTGACTGCATCAGTAATGTCTCTGGTTTCCACAAAACAGAGGACACTGCAGATGGCTTTAGCTGCTTCAATCACGTTATCTGCTTTATTCTGTTCTGAAGAAAGAAAGAGGGGGGAGCAAACAGTAGATACATGGCATTTACCAGAAATACCTTACCACCTTACCATGGATTTCATGCCAGTGAGGGTGTAGAAAATCTTACCCGCTCAAGCAAAATTCAAACACCATACTTTAGTTTGGCTACACTGAAATCACCACAGGCCAATAGTTTCCTAAGGATAGCATCATTTTTTTTGAAGTCCAATTATCTTCCACATAATGCATCTCATTGAAAAGGGCAAGAAATTTGGTATCAAAGACTGGTTTTAGGGCAAAACATTGGTTTGTCTGAACTCCATGAGTGTAGAAGCACTGTAAAGAAACTTCTGAGGAAACCTGAACCCAAGTGATTCACGAGCTTTCTGAGGTTTTGTGATTATGTGAATTTATCCTCACTATTGTCTCCTACCCATCTCTGTGAGACTTAGAAAACAGTTATGTTCCTCCTAAAAATAGGGACTATGTGGGAGGCTGTATAATCTGACACCTGTGGACTGAGTACTTCTGCAGCTAGTTTTCTGCAAAATTAAATATTTAGTTAAAACTATTGAATCTTATTGATAAATTTAGATCTTTAAATATTGCCATATGAAAAAAAAATCTCTAGATGAATAATCTCAGAAATACTTTGGGGAATTAAAAAAAAAAATTGGATCCCCAAAGGAAGGAAAACACAATCTTCAAGTATCAAGTACTCTATATTCAGGAAAAGAAAAGAAAGAAACAAAAATTCATGGGCTTTCTGCATAGTTATATCACTTCATTAAACCTTAAAATACATTTTCTGAACAAGTAGAAGCTCTTCTATAAATATTCTCCATGTTTCTGTACTGATAAATGTTCCTTTTAGTGCACTATAGCATGTCTATGCACCCAGAAAATCATTTCCTTAACTCATCCCTTTCATGCCTGAAAAATAAAAATGGTACCAAGATGAACTTTCTGTTTTCAGGCTTAAGGTCTATGTACAGGCTGTACTGAGAAGGTTAACACTTGTCATTATGAAAAATAAATATAAAAATATATTGAGCTTACTAATTCCACATTATCTACCTAGAGCAGAACTGAAGCAGAAATGAATTACATAAAATATCCACAAATATTTGGTGGTCAGATTCTTTAAAATGCAAATTTTGGGGTTATTTTTTAGTAATTAAGGACAGCCACACCTTTTCATACTACAGGTCCTAGAGAGGAAAAGGCTGACTGATCTCTGGAGAACTTTAGACCCTCTGCGCTGAAGTTGATTCACTGCTTAATGGTATGGCTTTGCTATGTGTAACACTGACAAACCCAAAGCATTATAAATGCTGTTTTACTCTGAGTTGTTGTAGAAATAAGTGTATATATACATATATATACAATTTGTAATTAATATTAACTATCATTCCAATTTAGCATTTGAGTTAAATACATTTTAATTTAGCATTCTTTTTCTTCACAATTGCAGATGTGTTATTGGAAGAAGAACTTTTGTGCCTATAAATACAGTTATGAAGGGTAATTTCTGAGCAGTACACAAGCAATAGACATACTCAAAAATAACCCCGACTAGAGAAATGGCTCTTTGGATGAAGGNTTTTGGTGTCTCAATTATTTATATGACAAAAAAATGTTATTCCATCCTAGAACTTCTACACTCTGTATAAAAAGTTTACAATGTCTTCTCTACAGTAACAGTGCGTGTTGAATGGGTTTCAAAATGAAGTGCATGTAAAGTGGTTATCAGGGCAATCAAAATTGGCTGGTTGTTTGACTGCACATATTCTCTGAGAAGTACATTTCAAAATTTACATTTCAAACCTAACAGCACCAATCCCATCCTTGCACCAAAAACCTTAATTTCTTTTTTATTTCATTTTTTAATAGAGGCATTATCAATCTCAAAATTAATTTTGCATTTATTTATCATTATTACTAATCGGATTAATAATGATAGTGGGCTTTTCCCATAAGTCAGAAGTACTGGTACCCGCACGTGTTTGAACAAGTAAATTTGGAAATAGGTTTTTAAATGTACAATTTTGTTGGGGTTTTTTTGTTTTGTTTTGGTTTTGGTTTTAGCTGAGAAGCCCAAGGTGTGTCTCATTAAAACGGAATGCTTAAGGAACTTACAGCNAAAAAAAAACAAAAACCCAAACCCACCACCAGTTTATATATTTTTGTACATACACATAAATGCTGTTCCATAAAGAGAATTGGCATCTTGAGGAATGTATCAATTTCTGTTTAATATTCTATTCTCTTTATAGATAAATTATCAAAGTACTTAACAGAAGCTACTTTGCCATACATTTTGTTTTTATGCTAGCTATGTCTAAGGAGCATATTGCAGATGAAGATGTGTTAGCACATAAAATTGTGTGATACTGTATACTATGCATGATGACTTCTTTCACACTATTTCTTTGCTGGGATATTATCATGTAAAGAGTTTTCTTTTTTATGTGTAGATGTATGACATTGACTTTTGTCCCAAGGAAGGGAAGACAAGGATTCATTTCTTAACAGAAATTTTACATCTTCTGAAATTCCAAAGGAATTACAGTCAACAACTTCTGATTTTTTTCCTCCTCTACATATTTAAATACAGACCCTTAAAAGGATACTTTGGTGTCTCAATTATTTATATGACAAAAAAATGAGTACAGAACTTCAGCAGGTATGTGTGCACCTAATTTACAATATGTGAGTATTTCCCAGTGTCTTAAATTCCAGAGTGTGCTGAAAGTGGATTGTGGTTAATTAGAGAAGGGTAACAACAATCTCAGTGATGTGAATGGGAATAGCTTGGAAAACTGACATAATTACTCCTGGGCAGCCTTGGGATAGGGGGCAGCTATAATGACGCCAATTTTAGACGTTCTTCAAGCAACTTAATCAGATGTTAGAGAAAATAAATAAACAAGGATTCAAAGACCAAATAAAAGGTCCTCATTTTTTGCTTTACTACATATTTATGACTATAACTTACTATTTCAAAGATCTATAATTTTTGAGCCACTTACTAAAGCAAATCATACTACTAGTTTTCATTATTCTAGGTTTGAAAAAGCTCCATATACTGATGCCTCTGAATGAAAACATCCACATAGCTGTATGACTTACATCATTAACTTGCAATCCAGCTCTTTTCATATGCAATTCATATGAATTTTATTGAGTGTCCCTGAGTAGAAAAGATCCTAATAAAAAAAATAAACTGCAGAGAAATTCAGCTCTAGACACATACATATTTGCTGGATGGTATGAATATTTGAAGAATGTACTTCCTTCCCTTTATAAAAAGTTAATGATTTCAAGAAATTGCTTACTCAATGTAAAAATTTTTAGCAAAAACAGATTTAGGAATGCTTCATTATAGGTCTGAGGAATATCTGCACAGTGACAGTTGCAGAGGGTGGATTGCAAAGTCTCATTAATGTTGAGGTTATGGCTTTTTTTAAATTTAGAATCCTCTTACTTTAGGCCTAAAATTTCAAGTGAATGTAACTAACTACCCTGGTGGGTCTACTTCAGTAAAGAAATATATATGCACATTTGAGCTTGAGGACCTCACTTTTCCAAATGGTTAAGACTACATCACAATTTATACACTAAATACTTTCCTGTGAGTTGGTGCTTATAAAGGAAAATTCAGCAAATACCTGTACAGTATCAGACCCAGAGCTTTATTTTGTAGCTGGGCACAGTTCAACAGCTTTTAAGTTTGTGGTGTGCATTTCAGAAAAACATCAAAGATTTACACAAAATGTAAAATGTTTTCATATACCTATATTAATGTGCATATTTATATATTTTTATATATCATTGGTATATATTTATGTATTCATGTACCTATCTGTATGAATATATGCATTTATATATATGTGTGTGTATGTATAAACATTTTAATGTAAATATGTGTTTTCTGGCTGTTCAAGAATATCCAGAGATATTAAAATCTGAACTTTAATATAGGTGACAGAGTTCTGAAGTAAAATAATCGTTTTATGTTGTAACATATTTCAAAGAAATCCCTAACTTAGCATAATGACATAACTCTGCAAGGCATGCACTGGAATATCTCCATGCTACATCAGTATTCCTTGATTTTACCAAATATTTCATTTTCTTTCCAGTTTTTAAACACTACAAAATCAGTTATCATGCCAACTTGAAAGTCAGATCAAATCAGTTATCATACCAGCTTGGAAGTCCAATCATATAACCTTGTAGTTTCTTCCAAGGTATGACTCAATTTGCCCTTTAGACATTTGTCTTAAAAACATTGGATAGCAGAGAAGATTTCCTAGAAGATTTTTCCTTCAAGCATGTAGCATTCAATTGGCAGCCCACAATGCCTTAAAATAAAGCTCTTGGGAGTTCTGCTGCCTAAACCTAATCCTTGAAACTATCCCATGCTTGCAAATATATCCTAAATATGTAAATATTAGGCTTGGGGGTTTGCAAAATCAGGGACAAATTTTGCAGATACATATAATGCATTATATCTCTACTAATTCCAAGTTTTATATTGCCCGCGCAAACAACCCTGGTTCTATTTACAAGTTCCTTGACACTTAGAAACAGTCACCTTTGATATTTTAAATTTGTAGCACTTTCTTCCTAACCTCAAGCCAAGTTTTATTAAGAGAATTTATATCCTTTCAAAGTCAGATTAAACAGTCTTAATTAAAAGTCTTCCTTAATTGCATATAAGACAGATTAATAATTAAACACCTTTTTTCATGGAGAACTTAATGCTTTTCTGGTATAACAAACTGAGAACAAATACCTCATTTTGCAACAGATATTCCATTTGACCTCCGTAGTTCATAATAACCGAGACAAGATGCTGCCTGGAAATTGGGGGAAAAAAAAAGGAAACAACATAAAGTTAATAACAATTAGATAAAGAGAGCAGATTTGGGTTTGGGCTTGTTGGTGGGATTTGTTTCTTTGTTTCTTTGTTTAGTTTTTTTGTTTATTTTTTCACATTCTAGACATTTAGAATAATTTCATTTACAGTGATTTTATGTTAGTATAAAACAAAGTGTACGTGTAGACATCATGCCATTGAGCCTGGATGTCCCTGGCTTTTTGGAAGTCACTTGCCACAAAGAATAGATGCAAAAATCTTATACCTTGAGGGTACAAGTTTCCCAAGTCAAAGAACTCCAATAAGTGACTTGCTGCTTCAATGTCTATTGAACTTCACTTCTCATTTATTTTAAACTCTAAGATTATGCATGTGCTTAAATATTACCTTGAAGAAGGATGGATTTCATGTACATGCTACATTCTTAAGGCTAGACTTGATGATCTTAAAGGTCTTTTCCAACCTATATGGTTTTATGATTCAATGCCTTCTTTCTCAATCACTTCACAGACTAAAGTTGCAGACAATCAGATAAAACGTCTGCAAAAGAACTGGAAAAATCTCTACATTTCAAAATTAATGCTAAGTTCCAAGTATGAAAGTGTGTCATAAAAAGGGACTCCATTGCTACATAATCCGTGAAACTTTATTTGCATGCAGTTCTCAAGTTTACATGCTCAAACTGTTTCAGCAACCACGTTTTCCATAGCATTACCCAGGCTGGGAATACGCTTTACTTCTGTAGACAGACATGTACCACTCTGTGGTTCCATGCCTTTGTCATGCTACAGAAATCAGTACAATATTTGTACAGGCAGATTGTTGAGTCTTACCAAAGCCTCACTAAATTGATTGGGANCCTCTTATATCCCCCACTGATCTTTCATTAGGGTTCTCCCTCTTCAGAAGGTCTAGAAGCAATTCCCCATCACTCTTCCATCCCCATTGCAGTCTGGTAGCTGAAAGTCACAGAAGTATTTTGATTTTTTCAGAGCTTCAAAGCAAATGAACTATTGTTTACAGAGAAATTATGGGTGTCTTAATGTATTTTAGCTGGGCTAACTAAGCAATCCAATATTAGAATTGCAGCTATGGCCCAAAGTACAGGTTTTGTTGTACATCATTAGACTTTCATTATCCTTATTTTATGGCAAGAAAAAGAAAGAGAGCCATTGCATTGAAATAAACACCCAGAATAGAGAAATGTTAAGTGGCCTTCCCAGTGCCAATAGCATAGGGCATTTCCCTGGAGGTGCCAACTATTCACTCGCTCCTACAAGTAGTTTTACCTTTATTGCCTATTATTTCTAATCTGCACTAGCTTTACCTAGCCAGGCAGTTTGTATGTGGAGTAGCTGCCTAGAAATTCCTCCTGTAATCCTGTTAAATCATAGCTAATACAAGTTGTTTATCTCCATTCTGCCTAACAAAACAATGCTCAAGTGTATGGCTGGGCCCAGAGAGTTTTGGTGAATGGGATTGTTGGGAGCTGGTCCCCAGTGGTTGTGCTCAGGCCTCAGTATTGGGCCCCTCACTACAAGAAAACACTTGAGGTGCTGGAGTGTGTTCAGAGAAGGGAGCAGAGCTGGTGAAGGGTCTGGAGCACAATTCTAATGAACAGTGGCTGAGGGAGATGGGATTGTTTAGCCTGGAAAAAAGGGACCTACAGTAAATGACCCTGTTCTGCAGACATTCTCTGTGCTCCTAAATTTCTTTTCATCTGTAAAATACCCATCTTCTATCGATCTCTTTATAATGAGGACCAGAATGAACTTTTGGGCCATGCTCCTAGGAAACCAGATGGGTCCTCATTAAGCACAAGATACCCACCTCAAACTGGTCACTACCCCTCTGTTTTCCTCCATCTGCTAAACGACTGGTGTGTCATTAAAGTTTACCATTCTTGGCAAAGTACTTTATAACACATTGATGAAAAACAGTGCAAAAAGATTCAACAGCTTATTTACATAAAAGTGGAATCTATCTAAATGGAATACAATGAAAGGTGAATGAGGAATCTCATTTGGTGTTTGTCCATCACAGGCTAGCTTTAGAATCAGTTGCACTTTGAGTTCCAAGTCAAAAGCTCATCCTAGGTAGCCTCCATTTAAAAAAAAAAAAAAATCTAAAAACCACGGAACTGTGAAAATACAGGCATAATGAAGAGCAAAACTATTATTTTTACAGTATTTAATCTCAAAAATTCTCTAACAGCAACACACATGGGAAAATTATGACACCTTCAGTCACGGGAATCTTTGGGAAATATGAAACCTCTAATGAAAAATTCAGCGATATGAAGAGAATTGGGAAAATTACACAGAACCAAAAAACATTGATTTTTGCTAAGCAATAACTACAGTCTAAAACTAAAAAGTCTGAAATATTGAACCAACTGTCTTTCCCTCTGGTATCATTCCTGTCCCCAGCAGTTCTCAGAATTCTCCTTTGGGGCAAGGAGGCTCCCTACAAATATGAAAAATTACAAACAAAAATACTGCTGAATACCAGCTTACCGGGTCAGTCTCCAGGCACAAGTATCTTCTAATAGCTCATTCACACAGAACCTTCTTTGGTCATCCCCACGCTGTGGAAGAGAGGTGTACAGTGACATAGATTATTCTGATGAGAAAAATGTATGTTGGAGAGATTTACATGGTATTTTCCAAAGTCAGCATGTTCTTGATCGTGTTCAGGATGTTTTGATCTGAAATTTTATTTGGTATTTTATATTACACTGGTTGGTACTACATAGGCACCAGTGCAGGCAAGAGTGTTCAGGAAAACAAGCTAGCTGGACTTAGAAACAGAACTTTACATTAGATTCAGCAGGGGAACAGGATGGGCTTGAATCCAGGCAGGGACAGTGGAAGCAGCAGCATATTCGAGTGCCCTGTCTACATGAGACACACAAAGAAGGCAGACAACGTGGCCTATGGAATGCATCAATTCTGGTTTTGTTTCACACTGAGGTAGGCCAGAGGGAGAGATGACGCAGAGTTAAAGGTGGGCTGTGAAGGAAAACATCAACCTGGGCGGCTGAGAGGCTTTGCCTCTTGAGGGACCTGGGTATTTCTTCTACCAGCTTTTGTTGTGCCAAAAAACAAGGTCATTTATTAAGTATGTCAATAGCAAGTGGGTGTACAAAGAAAACATCTTCATTGATGAAGATAATCCCCTGGCAAATGGGTGTACAGAAAAAGCAGAGGTATTCAGTGCTTGTTTTGCCTCAGCCTTTCATAAACTTTGGACTGTCCAGTCCTCTGAGCTGGAGGAGCACAGCTACAGCAACAGTGACTATCCCTTTGTGGCCACTGGAATGGTAAGGGGTCAGCTGCAGCAGTTGAATGTTCTTAAGCCCACAGAGCCTTGGAGGGATTCATCCTGGAGTACTAAAGGAAAGGAAAGAAGAAGGAAAGAGGAGAAGAGAAAAGAATGCTATTTGTCAGAGACCTAGAGCAATGATCTAGTTCAACTGCTAGATTATGACATCATGAATTATTGATCCAATTTGATGATGGATTCACCTAGCGATAGGTTATAATGCCACAGATGACCCAACATTCTGTGCCAGCCCAGAGCCCAAGATTTTTCCCAGCCCTAGCACATTCAGGCAGTGTGAGCAGCCAGGAGGTGCACTCTCAGCAGCAGAGGTGGACTGGAAGGGGAAATGTCCCTCTGGGCAGCTGGGAGGCTTTCCTTCTTGGAGGACCTGGGCATTTCCACCACTGCCCCCCAGGGCAGCCTCTGTTCCATTGCTTGAGTGATACCTGGTGCTGCAGCACCAGGGAGAGGGTGCGGCTCAACATTCCGAGCAAGGCCCTCCTGCCAGACAAGCTCCAGCACTTTGCACATCTCTCTCGGCAGGACATGGCATCCACTGCCAAAGAAGACACAGGGCAGAGCAGATCTGCTGCAAGCAATGGCAGCCTGAGCCAGCCTCCCCAGGCAGGACCGCCAGAGGCAGCAGAAGATTCACAGTGCCCTATCCGCCTGGGACCGATGAAGAGGCCAGCCTATGTGACCTACTGCGAGCACAAGTTCTGCCTCAGGTGCATCCAGCACTGGGCCAGGGCCAGGAACGACTGCCCCACGTGCAGGCAGCCCATGGAGCACCTGCTGCACTCCATGCAAGGGGGTAGTGACTACAAGGAGTGCGCGGTCGGCCCATCCACCTGTCTGCAGAGGAGGATGGCCATGGAGAGGGGCTTCCAGCTGGTCACCGCAGTGATGCTACAAGTGATGCAGGCAGTGCACGACCAGCAGCACCTGGCTGGCAGAAGCAGGCCTGTGGAGACCGACAGTGCCCATAGGCAGGAAGTGACTCCAGGGCCCTTCAACACCTGTTCCCAACAGGCTCCCACAGCCTCATGTGAGATGGCCCCACTGAGGGAAGGCAAGTGCCAAGCTGGCCCTGCTGCTCCTCTGGAACCACTAATGGCAC
>VZRM01002028.1:128861-149331 GCA_013397955.1 Grantiella picta | reverse complement strand
CTCCTCCTCCTCCTCCTGCTGCGCCTCGCCTCCTCCAGCTGCGCGGCTCCCATCCCGCCGGAGCCATCCCTTGGCGGTCTGGCGGTGCCCCCCGGCGTGTCCCCTCCCGTGTGTCCCACCCGCGCGTGTCCCACCTCGCACCAGCCGCGCCTGGCCCCGTCCTGCCGAGAGGCGTTAAGCAGATGCCTCATCCCAGATCCTCGGGATTTGGGCAGCGAGAGTGATCCCCCATCCTGCCAAGAAGGGCTCCGGGGATCCCTTTTCCACAAGGACAGAGGGCGTGCACCCAAGTCCAGCCTCACCTCCCCAAAGCCATTTGTCCCTGGCCAGCCTGTTGTGGAAAGGCGGATTTATTCACAGCGAGCGGCTATAAAACACCCTCCCAAGGGCCTTGGCAGGGAATTAAGGCATCTCCAAATTATTCTGCAAGGGGCTGTGCCTCTGCACAAGCCCTCTGCACGCTGGCCTTGGGGTGTATTCCTTGCCTCGGGGTCTATTTTTTGCGCCGGGGTGCGTGGGAGGATGTTTCTGGACCCCTGAGTGACATCTTGAGGAACAGAAGAGACCCACAGGGGTGAAGGTGTCCCCCAGATGCTGGCACGTCCCCTCCTGCCATCTGAGGTTGCTCAGTCGGGATGCTTTGCCATGGGCTGGTGCTGTCCTGGCTCCAAGGACACCGAAGAGCTTCTCCCGGCACAGAGGGGTGCAGGCAGGGAGGGGCGGTGGAGCTGCTCCCCGCCCCGTGTCGTTACAGGCACGAATTAAGGTGGAAATGAAAGACTGGAAAGAACGGGTGAACTCAAACCGCAAGCTGGCAGCTATTAATGCAAGTGCTGGCAGCCACCCAGCCATGCCATTTGGCCGCTGGCCAGGAGGTGAGCAAGCTCCCTCAGACCCGGCCAGCCAAAAATTCCTGCTGCAAGCTCCGGCACACCGGTACGGCCTGCCCCTCGGCTCACGGCCACCCCGGCTCCCGGCCAGCGGCCCCCCAAAGCAAGCTGGGCGTGATAAACCACCAGGATGCTGCAAAAGCTCTGCTGGGGACTTGGGCAAGGCCAGCGAAACCGGCAGCTGGCACCAGGATGTGACACAGGGCCACCCAAGAGGAGCTGGCTTCATCCCGGTGGGGTGGGCAAAGGCAGGGAGCAGGCAGCAAAAGATCCCTGTGCCCACCAAAAGAAAACCATTTCCCTCCAGCATCCTTCATATCTGCATAAATCTGGTGGGGAAAAGCGTTTTAAAGATATTTTAAAAGAGCTGGAGCCTCAGGACAGATGTCACCAGAGACAATGGTTTCCAATCTCCGGTAGCAATAGGAAAGTGCTGGCAGAAGTTATCCCCAAAAAAGGACCTCTCCCCGGCTGCGTGCCGTCTGCTCTGCTGAGGCGACCTCCCGTGCTCGGAGGACCAGACAGAGGTGACCAGCAGGTGGCAGCTGGAGCCCAAGGCTGGTGACCCTCAGGGGTGTCCCAGGCTTCCCGCAGCCCAGCCCTCGGCACCCCAACACCCAGCTCGGGCATGGCGTTTGCACCCAAGGCCACCGTGAGCAGCAGTGGCTGCGCCCAGCCCTTCCCCTCCCCTCCAAAAACTCCTGCCCGTGGAAGCATGCGGCACCATCAACAATAACAACAACAAGAAGGGATGTGAGATGAGAAGCAGGGAGATTATCACACTGTTCCCACGGCACCAAGCTCCCACAGCAATAACAGCATTATTTTTCCTCCTCCCAAGCAGAGGAAAGATTTCAAGGAGAGCTGAGGTGCTGATATCGCCCAACACCCGTCTGCTTCAGGAATGCCAACTGACTTGGATTTTGTGTCCTGCTGTTTTGGGCCCAGAGCCAGGATCCATCCTGAGAAAATGCCACACAACATAACAGAATAGAGGGCTGAGTAACCCCAGTTAAAGATAGCTTGGCCACAGCCTGGGCTCCGTGAATCCTTTTCCATAGTGAGCCTGCAAAAGGCTGGAGAGGATGAGTTCAGCCTGAAAATATTTCACCCACAGCACAGCTCTTTCCAGAAGAGAAAGAGGTAAAAATGTGGTCCTTGTGCCTCCTGCTGTGCCACAGGTGTCTCCTGGCTGGGTCCTTTGGGCACTGGGAGCTGCATTTCCATGCTTGTGCCATGGAAATTCAGGACCCTGGCTGCCTGGCTCTGGCCTGGCTCCCCTTGATTCATGTACCTGGGTTGTCCCACCACCCAAGCACCAGACGCCCTGGATGCAGCTGGCAAGGGGATCCCCAGGGAGGTCCAGAGTAATGGAATCACAGAACAGTTTGGTTTGTGAGGCACCTTAAAGTGCATCCAGTTCCAATCCCTTGCCATGGGCAGGGAGGGACACCTTCCACTATCCCAGGTTGCTCCAAGCACTGTCCAGCCTAGCCTTGGACACTTCCAGGGATGGGGCAGCCACAGCTTCTCTGGGTAACCTGTGCCAGGACATCACCTTTATATTCAGGCAGGAGCTGCCATGGCCCTGAGGAGGAAGAGGGACAAGTGGCAATGACACAGGGCTGGCTGCTGCATGAGCACCCCTTGCCTGGTCCTCTGTGNCCGGGCCGGCGGCGGGGCCGGGCGGTGCGGCCGGGCGGTGCGTCCCTCCCGCCGCGGCTGCCAGCGCCGCCGGCACCATGGGCTGCTGCTGCCGCCTCCTCTTCCTCGCCCTCCTCCTCCTCCCGGCAGGTAAGCGCCCGCCGTCGCACCGGGATGGGCGGGGGGGACACGCAGGGGTGTCCCCGTGTCGGGCTGGGAGCGATGCGGTGGGGACGGGGAAGAAGGCAGCCCCGCGTTTGCCGNCTGTGCCAGGACATCACCTTTATATTCAGGCAGGAGCTGCCATGGCCCTGAGGAGGAAGAGGGACAAGTGGCAATGACACAGGGCTGGCTGCTGCATGAGCACCCCTTGCCTGGTCCTCTGTGTGATGCCCACTGACAGCGTGTGACACTCAGCACCCAGTTCCAGTGCCCNGTGTTTCACCCTTCTTTTCCTCACCCCTTGCCCCTCAGAGGGGTCCCCAGCAGAGTCCCCGACTGCCCCGGAAGAGGACGACTTGATGGGACCACCAGCTTCTCCTCACGGGCACCCCCTGCCCGGGCTGGACTCGCCCCCGGTCCTGCATCCCCCTTCCCTCCACGGTCACCGCTTTGAAGGAGCTTTTATGGCTCTCCCTGGCCTTGAGCGGAGGCTCCCACAGCCCCGGCCCCTGGCGCTTTCCCCCCAGCAGCGCCAGCCTCCCCATCCCACAGAAACACCCGCTTTGACATCTTCCCCCCGCTGAGACAGTCAGAGGAGACACTTCTGTCCCCGGCTGATGCGACAGCGAGCGCGGGTCACCCCTCCGCCCGCCCAGGCTGGGCTTTTAATAAACACGAGGAGCTGCTTGCTCGGAAACATGGAAAACACACTTGCATAACCGGGGACGCGCGCGAGGAGAAATCCATCGGCTGAGCTGTCACTGTCACATTGCTGCCGGCAGAGCAGCGCGAGGGGACGAGGCTGGGCCGGGGCTGAGCTCCCTGTGACAGCCTGCAGCCAGCACCACGTCCCCAGACCAGCAGCTGGGCACGTCGTGGCTGCAGGACCCCGGGCCATCCCCCCGGACCACGTCAGCCTGTGGGAGATCTTCCCTGGATAGGTGACCCCAGTGGCACGAGGGGAGGGAGAGCTGGATGAATACCTCTCGCTGTAAAGGGGGAATTTGCCAGCGAGCTCCTGTTTCTGTGCTTTCCGAGCAAATGCTTTTGGGAGGGATGGGGATGAACATTTTGCTCTGCAGAGATGCTGGGGATGCTGTTGTCCTCCTTCACAGGCTCCTGCCGAGCCCAAATTTGCCCCCGAAGCAGCCAATCTCTGCTGGGAATCAACCTCTGGGGTCGGGAGGCGGGTTTTTCCCAGCGCCTGGGCCAAACCCAAAGCTGTTCCCACGACCATCCCTCTCTAAAGCACCAACGCCAGCGAGGCTTGGCAGAAGAAACAGAAAAGATTTCCCTGTATTGTGGTCCCATGGCTCTCAGGCTGCTCCCAAACAGCTCTAGAGCATCTTTCAGATTATTGCTATGACTTTTTTGTCCCCATTGAAATAACTCTTAAATATATATATATACATCTATCTGTCTGTCTATCTATCTATCTGTCTGTCTATCTATCTATCTATCTATCTTGGGAGGAAACACAAAGCACGATTTAACTGTGCTTCAAGCTCATTCTTCAGGACTAAATGACAGCGAGGACGTCACTGGGCAGGAGTAAAATAAGTCTGGGCTTTGCCTGGCCACGTAATGAAATAACAGCGTCTCGCACAAGGAAGTTTTCATCCTGTTATTACTCCTTACTCTGGATGTAAATTGAAACCTGCTTTGCTCTCCTGACATGATGCCCAGCCCTGAGCCCACCCTCCCCTTCAGCAATTCCCCCTCTGCCCCAGCTGAGACATTTTTAAGTACCTTTTAGAAGAAGCTCTTCGCTTTCAAGGTTTTGTGTGCTTCTTCATGGAGACTCTGGGGTGGAAGAGCTGCCTTTTGGGGGTCTCAGAGCCTCGTGGGCTGTTTTCAGCTGCCATTGAGGAGGCAAATTTTTAAGCACTCTGCTCTCCAATGAGCTGAAGGACAGGGGAAATGGGTAATTATCCCGTCCCAGCCCAAATGAGCAATCAGCCTCTAACACCAGAGGATGCTCTAAAATTTCTCTGCCGAACCCAGTTTCTTCTCCCCCTGGGAGGGGCTGGAATGGGGCTGATGCATGTTGGAAGCTGCACCTCGAAGCCCTAATTAGCAGCCAGCCAGGAAAATTACGGAGCTGGGGAGTTGACACTTGGGCAGAGCTGCTGCTTGCAAAACTCCTGGCTGGCTCCAGAGCCATATCCAAGATACGTGCCTGGGAAAAAGTACTGTGAGGTGTCCCAAGCAGGCAGGTCCATCTGCCAGCCCTGCAGCCCAAAGAGCCAACAAACAGCATCCCCTTCTGTGGGATCCCTTATTCCCCTTCCCCAGGGAAATCAGCACAGCATAACACCTGTTTGCATGTTTCAAGAATACAACATGCAATACTTAATGTATTTTTAATTTAAACAAGAAAAACATCTTTTTAGAAAGAGCTGGTGCTGTCAACTACTGCTTTCCACCCCAGGCTCCTCATCAGATACCTCTGGCTGTACAGGCTGACCAGTAGCCAGAGGGTGTTTTTTCACTCTCAGCAGGAAAAAAACACCTAAAAAATTCTCTTTACCTTCTTTTCTGCTACAATTTTATTGCATCATCAGGATCAAGGGCTTCATGAGTTGAATAATTAAGCAATATTTACCCGTGGGGAGGAAACACCATATTTTCTTTGCATGGAGGATGGGTTTGTTGTGCCACCAACAGTCCTCACCTCTGGGTTTGGGTCATGGGGCAGGTGGTGTCTGGGGAGAACTTGGACACCCACCCCAGGCGAGGAAGGAGGGACCATGCAGCATGCAGGGAGCCATATGAATTTTTAAAGCTATTTTCAGCTGGGAAAAGCGGAGACTGCAGGATGGTGAAGTTTTCCTCCTGGTTCCTCAAGGGGTGGCCACCTGCAACAGCATTCCCCAGGGTCTGGAAAGTGTGCAAGAGTGAGCCAGGCCTCCAGATAGACTCCTTCCTCCCAGGCAACAGCCTGGAGAAGAGCAGCTGCTGCTCCCCAGCCAGGGAGGACCTCGCTTGCTATCTCTCCCTGCCAGATTCCCAAAGCCCCAACCTTTATTTACCCACACGGATTTTGCTCTTCCCTTTTGCAAAAGGCAGGCTGTGCATCTCCAAGAGGTGCTGGTGCATGCAGGGAGGTGGATACTGACAGGCTGGCTCAGCAGCAGCCCCATCCTCTGGGAGGGACATCCCCAGGGTGTCCTGGCCAGCTGATGGGTTTGGACAGAGGCTTGGGATGGCACATGGATTTATGTTGTGTAGCTGTTTCTCTTAGCTACAGAAAGATTCAGAGCAATTAGACCTAAACCACTTAACGACCATGCAGCAGAATAAAACTAATCATGCAGGAAGCCAGCTCGGCTCGCCAGTAAATCAGAGCAACTGCAGATTTATTGGATCTGATGGCCTTGGCTTCTTCACACAGGCAAGGAATAGCTTTGCCTTTTACCTGTTGGTGTTTCTGGCCCCTGGTTCTCTCCCTTGGTTTCTTCCTCCTCTCAGAACTGGTTTCATACCATCACCAGCAGCCCCTGTCACTGAAATCAGAGGAGATAGAGCAGGAAGGAGTGGAGCAGCACATCACCCAGGGGTGCTGCTGCTAACATTGGGGGTCACCAGCGTGCACATGCAGCCCTGGGGCTTTGATGCACACCTCAAGCCAGAGGTATCCCCAGGAGTTACCATTTCCCATTACTAATCTAGCTGGGTGTGTCCCTCAGGATGGCGTGGAAGACTTGGTGGGTGCGAGACAGAGTTCAGAGCCTGCAGACCTCCCCATCATCCGAATTTGTTGGGGATAACAAGGAGGGAGTCCGCAACAGTGCCCAAGAAAAGGAAAGGCATGAGTTAAAGGCCCAAACCAGCCACCACATCCTCTGTGTTCCTTCCCCCAGTGCAGAGCTCAGTCACATGCCTGTGCACTGCAGATGGGGCCTCCAGCCAGCCAGGAGAGAAGTGAACATCCCCAAATCCCAAACTGGAGGGTGACTGGGAAGGTGAGGCAGTGCAGGGCTGAACAGCTGGAAAAACTCGTTGAACCCAAAGCAAAAACCAGTTTGGTTTAGTCCTAGCTACTTTAAGGAGAGCTTTTGCCATCCACAGCCAGATGCTGCTGGTTTTATAGCAAAGAAATACAATGAAAGTTATACCTGAGCATTAACAAGGGGGAGGGGAACTACAAAAGAAACAGCTTAAGTTATGGGAATCCCCAGCCACAGAAACCAAAGCCGAGCCAATGAGGTCATGAGCAGGAAATCCTCACTTATATTTAAACATAGATTGTTTTATTGCTCTGCATCACTTAACCTGGTTATAAACCAAGACACACTCAGGGGACTCAGGGCTGTTCTGTCATCAGCATTTGGTGAGGAGCAGCGTAATACAGGACTTACAAAAGGTCTTTTTTTGCTCACTCTTCTGATTAAAGACTGAGATTGCTATTGAGTTTTGCCATAAAGAGTAGTGTGTTGCTTAGGTATGATCTTGGTTACGTGTGTTTTTTGAGTGTTTGCCCCAAACCCAGCTGCTGAACTGGCACAGAAAGTGATACCCAAGCTGACAGCACAAGCACAGCATGGGGTGTGTGTGTGTTCAGCAGCTCTCCTCGTTTTTCTCCTGTTGTTAAATCCCTTGCTCAGAACAGGTGGCTGGATTCCTTGTGTAACTACAGTCAGGGTCTGCTGCTGGCAGGCAGAACAAATAATGTGCATGCTATGGAAACTTTCATTATCCCTTTGGCCTTGGCTGCTAGAGGAGCATCCCTGGCTGCAGCTGGGGCTTGGGTGCTTTAGTTAATTTGGGCAGAGAGTGAGCGTGTGGGTTAGGTCATGTGGATCTCCTGGTGGCTGTGTCAGAGGCGATGAGTTCTCAAGTGAAGCTTGATAAAAGCTCTATCTCTGCTTTATCAGTGGATGTTTGTTTGCTGCGGCGTGGCTGCTCCAGTCTGATGTCATTCACTCGGGCTGGAGATATTCTCTGGTGGCTTTTATGCTGCGTTTCAGCTGGCAGAGCAATTTTGGATTTGCTGCAATGGTTTTTGGAGTGCCTGGGAAATGCGTTCTGGAGAGGCTGCCAGCCTGGGTCAAGCAGCTCTTTCCCAAGCGGAGCATGAGCATGGCTCAGCTCCTGCAAGGGCAAGACCTGTCCCTCTGCATGGCTTCCAGGAGCCTGGAGAGCAGCATGGCAGTAGGAGAAAGAGAATTCATCGGGCTTATTCCTTAGGGCTAGCATGGGGTTAGGGTTTATATTCCCCAAGAGCAGGATATGTGAATGACATGGCTTCAGGTTCTTCATTGCTTGGCTGTTTTCTGTATTCCTAGGGAAGAAAATCTAGAAAAAGGACTTTCCAAAGCTCCTGTGGGGCTCTGGAGTGTGACACTACTGCTTTCCTAGGCAGTTACCTCGTCCTAGCAGTCCCCTGCCTCTGCTCTGTGCCAGATTCCAGCAGGGTGGTCAACTGCCTTAAGTGAATTAGATGAGCAAATTCCTCAGGGCTGAGCTATGCTCGGCATCCTCTGGGAGCTAACATCCCTCAGTCCCTCTGACAGCCCCTGGTCGAGGTGCTTTTGGCCTTTCAAGTCATATGGTGCTGAATGCAGTGTTGTAGTTGTGTGTTTTGTCCCTTATTCCAGGCACTGCTCTGCTTCCTGCTCCCAGCAGCAGCTCCTGCAGACCAGGGGTTGGGGAAACAAAGAAATGCTCTCCTTGGCTTTTCTTTTCCTGTTGGTTTTTCCTTTCAGATGTGTTGGTAGGTGACAAACAGGCTGCCCATGAGCTGGGTGCAGTGACATGGGGACACGTGGAGCACCAGCCAAAGCAGCTCCTTACTCTCCCTTAATCCTAACTCCATTCAGAAGCAGCCTGCGTTGCCTCTAGGATCATGGCTGGGATTTCCTGGTGTCACCTCCTGTGGGTGAGACCCCAGGGGCAGTGGCTGGATCCCAGATCACCTATGGAGCTGATGGCTTGGAGGAAGAAGGGGATAGCACAGCACTGGCACAGGCAGGGATTGCTTGCAGGGAGAGACAGGCAAGACCAGCGCCGAGCTGAGCAGTGCCTTCGGTCGTGCTTGCTCTCCTGGGAAGAGTCCCTGTGACTTGTGACCTTCTTGGCTGGGAGTGCTCAGCCAGCAGCCAAGGATTGTTCCTGCCTCCAGTTCTGGCTCAGCCTCCGAATTTATACCCCTTAGATATTATCGGAAAGTTCCTGACTCATTCAGGCTAGCAGCACTGCCAGCTTCCCGAGCTCCCTATTGGTTTGTCTCCAAAGTTCAGGCAGATCATGGGAGCTCTGCTGACCCCAAGCACTTTGGGACTTTGCAGAGAGGTGGAAAGCTGCCTGTCTCCCAGAGAGACTAGGAGCATCTACATCTACAAAGGTAACAAACATCCCAGGTGCTCCCAGCCCTGGGAGGATCCTGCTGTGCTTGGTGGGCTTGTTGAGCTGCAGAGGCTGTCTGGTACCTGTTGGAGAAATCTGAAAGGTCCAGGTGTGTTGGGGCAAGGATTAATGAAATACAGATGGGTTCTGAACCTTGGTGTGCAGGATCCTTGGTCCAGGCTTCCCTGCTGCTGTGGTGGCCAGGTGGCTTGTTCAGTAGCCAGATTCCAGCTTGTCATTCCTCTCCTCTCCCCTATCCTTAGGTTTGTGTCTTCAGCCTGAGGAAGGTGAAAGCTCAGAGGCATCTCCAAGTGCTTGTCCTTGGGAGAGAAGAGTAGCCGTGGCCTCAGTCCCACCTCCAAGACACTTCTGCTTGGGAAATGGGGTCCTTCACATGGGCGTCCACAACACCAATAAAAGAAATTCTAGCTGGATTAATGAGTCCCTGCTCACCAGTGCCACATCCCATTGTTTCTACACACAGGCACTGAATGTTTCTGTCCTCCACACTCATGATTAGTTCATTGCAGCTGGCATGAGCTCCTGCTCTTCCCAGTGCTGGGCTTGGGATGCTCTGGGGGTGCAAAGAAATGAATGCATGGAATCAAAATGCTTCTCGATGTCATGCAGTGTTGGCACACTCTTCCCTCACCCCAGCCACACTGAAGTGGCCAGCGCTGGACCAGTTCAGCCCTAGAAAGGGGGGGAAAGCCCCAGCAGTCAGCTGGGGGACACAGAGGGAGAAATGACTCATCTTCGTGCTAAGAAATGGAGAGGAATGAATGAATGCACAAGGAAATGGGGGGAGAGGAGAAAGGCGTCTTGTGTTATCATTCCCAGCTGCACGGTGGCTGCTGTGAGGAGGAGCTTCTTCTCCTGCTGCTGGGAGGAGATGCTGGGAATATGGAGGGGGTGATTGGGGATGGGAGTATCCCAAACCAGGGGAAAAATGGGACTGATTTATGCCAAGGCAACTGGCCTGGTTTAAACCTCACCTCTAGGTACACAGCTGTATTTCCCATCTCTTTCTTTTAGATGGCTCTCAGCATTTTAAAACCCACACTTATTTCCAGCTTAATTTCCAAACCCTGTAGTGCTCTCCCAAACCCCAGCTTGCCCCAAGGATTGTCCTGTTCTTAACATTCCTCTGTCTCACTCCTAGGACTGGGCGATGACTCCCCAGAATCACCCCCCGGCCTCATCAGCCCCCCCTTCCTCTGGGGGGGTGTCCCAGTGAAACCAGACTCCAGGGATGCAGATGTCCCCACGCCAGCTCCTGGCCAGCCTTCCCTGCCCTTGGCCACAGGACCTTCCGCAGATGGGACGTCCTCCAGGCCCGTGGAGGGGGATGGCCACGTCACCACCCCTGTGGCGGCACCGTCCCCTGCTCCCGTCTCCATCACCGTGAGCTCCACAGCCGACGGTCCCTCGGCAGCCTCCAGCCCCAGCTCGGTGCCACCCGCCTCGGAGCCAGCCCCAGCTGTCCGGACAGCAGACACTGCCAGCCTGGCAAGAAGCACCATGGATTTGGGGACAGCTTCCAGCCCCACGGGCACAGCTGCACCGTCACCTCCCGCTTCCCTCCCCGCCGGTGATCCCTACTCACCCCCTGGCACGGGCTTGTCCCCAACCCCTGTCCTCGTGAGCCCTGGCACTCCCCAGCCACCGCTGCTGGCCAAGGATGTCCCTTCCCTGGGGACGCTGGCCATGGCATCGAGCCTGGCCATGGAGCCAACATCCCCCCCAGTGACTGTGATGAGCCCCACCCAAGCCGAGGCCACAGCCTCCGAGAAAACCACGGGAGTCACCATGGAGGAGGTCCCGCGTGCCCTGAGTGCAGGTGAGCACCACGTGCACTGATAGATACAATGTCAGCCTCAGGGTGCTCAGGTGGAGGGGCAGACCCACCAAACTGGAGGGGAGAGGTGGTCAGCTTCCTGAGAGCATCATTCAGCAAAATTCCTGGGGGAGCCTGTGTCATCTGATCCACTGGCAGAGACCGGGAGTGGTAGATAACAAATCTCGGTTGCCTGGAGATGTGAATAAAATCCTCAGTTCTAAATTTGACTCGAAACACTTAAGGATGAGAGGAAACAAATGGCTGGATGTGGGTGCAGCCTGAGTTAGGATGATGTAGGTTTTAATTCTCTCTCCTGGAGACCTCAGGAAGCTGACATGAGCTTCTCCCTGTCCCTTTCTGCAAACACAGGTGGCTTGAAAGGGCTCCATAAGGCTGGAAAAGGCGTGATCTGGAGTATTTTCTAGGCTTGGCTCAGCACTAAATTTTGTCTGGTGCTGGGAGGAGCATCACAGAGTGAGTCCATAGTGCCCAAGCAAAGCCCAGCTGTGTTTCATCCTAAATCTACCTGCCCTGCATTTATGGGAAGGGGATCATTGCAAAAATATAGGGGGGCCCAGCTTCCTCTTTGGGAAGCGGTGAGGGCATATTCCCCTCATCAGAGAGGGCTGCATGGGTGAGTTGGGAGCAGCTGGGGTGTGGGATGTGTGCCATGGAGCTGGGACTTGGGGGGCTGACCCTGCCCTTTCCGATGGATCATCCACAGGGAGCATCGTGGCCATAACCGTGACGGTCATCGTGGTGGTGGTGCTGGTGTTCGGGGCAGCCGCGTACCTCAAGATCAGGTAAGGCTATTTTTGGGGTTTCCCCCCCTCCCTGAGGCTCTCTGCAGCCCCTCTCACCATCACAAGGATGATGCAAAGCCCCAGGAAGACACTGTCCCCAGGAGGACACTGTCCCCAAGCCCAGCAGGGCAATGTGCAGCCTCTGGTGCCAGCACGGCTCTGTTGCTTACCACTCCTGTTCTAGAAAGCAGAGTTTCAGTTCCTCATTTTACAATAGCCTTGCTCAAATGCCAGAGATGCTGCTCAGCATAGTCATAACCAGTAATTATCCCTTGGGAAAGCTGCTGCCGTGGGTCTCGCTGTGACTGGGACAATAAACAGCAGCAGAGCCCAGCGCTGAGCATCCCTAATGAGGCTTTGCTGACAGCTGAGATGAGCAAAGGTCTTGTTTTAATTCCCTGCCCTGTCCGGTCTCATTCAACGGGGGCAAAATCCAGCCTGGGCTTCTCTTCTCCTCACTTCTCCTGATGCTTCCTCTTAAAATGTCCCGAAGCTTGACCTAGGCAGCCCCTGCATTAATATTTCTTCATCCCATGGCAAAATAACTAATAAATTCCCAAAGTAACCATTTTGCTTTCCCTGGCAGGCACTCCTCCTATGGAAGGCTTTTGGATGACCACGACTACGGCTCCTGGGGCAACTACAACAACCCCCTCTATGATGATTCCTAGCAGGGATGAAGAAAAAACCCCATAAATCCTTAATTTATAAGCGCTTCTGCAGCAGAGCATCCGCTGTCGAGGAGATGCCGGGCACGGAGCCCCTGCCTCAGGCAGGATTACCACGGGTCTGGTGGACGACAGGAACTGGAGGGTGGGTGTGCAGTGCTGACAATAAACCTGTATTTTGGCCTTTGAGTAGGAAACTGGGTCCTGGGGCAGGTCAGCCACCTGTTGTAGGCAAGGGAGCCCAAATTCCCTAGGGGGAAGGGATGGGGGTGTCAAGGGAGAGGATGGAGGTTCAGCCAGTGCCGTGGCATCCTTTGAAATGCTGCTGCTCTGTGATTTGGGGGGGAGTGGGGGGCTGCTGAGCCAGAGCCAGCAGTGTGCCAGGGTCTCCTGTGCTTTCACATGTCCCTTTCTCTAAAATCACTTCCCTGTGTTGCCCTGCTATGAAATCCTTTGCCTTGTCTCACCAGGAATCATGAACAGTTATGGGGCTGCTCAGTCACTGCTCCCTTTCTTTTCCTGCAGGTACTTCCGTGCAGAAGTTCCTAATTTAATTTTTTTCCATTTAATTGTGGGGGTTTTGGTCCCTAAAGCAGCCCAGGAGCCCATGGGAAGATGCACTGACCATCCATTTCACACGTGGCTGCTTGCTCCACGGCTTTGTTTTCAATCCTTAAAAAACTTGGCTGCTAAAATACAGTGGAGTGTTCTTTTAATCCCCAATTTGTATTCAGCTTTTAGTGTGGGAAGGCTGGGAGTGGCCGATGGCAGGGCTGGTTTGGGAAGGGGATGTTCAGCCACTTCTCCCTCTGGCTAAATTCCCTGGCAGAGGAAAGCAAAGCCCTCAGTCCGCGTGACCCTTAATAAATAAACCAGCACTAAATGGTGCTGCAAATTTTTGGGGTGTCCCAGTACAGGTGGTGCAGGCTTGGAAACAGGCTCTGCCATTCGCCCTGCCTCCCAAATGGAGCATCCCTGGAAACATCAAAGCTTGGGGCGTTCCCATGATTGCTTCCTGCGAGAGATGCATCATCTCCAGATTTCCATCAAGTGAGCTTAATGAATGCGGCCAGCACCACAACAGGCACCTGGAAAGGTCAGGAGAAATGGGGGCAGCTCTGCTTCCCAAAAGGAAGTGCAATCACTGTGCATTTTCCTTTTCCTCCTGAGCCTTTTTCAGCCTGTTCAAGGGTCTGTTCTTCCAACTCTGCTGTGGGTTCCACAAAATTCCTGTTCACCTTTTCGGCACCCAAGAAGCAGCGAATTAAGTCTCCTTGGCTAAGAAAAAGCACAAACTGAGTTTAAAACCCACAACCCTTCTTCTCTTGAAATAAATTGGGCGTTGTGGTGCTGCTATTTAACTAAGTGAGGGAATAAAGGGAGAGGAAAAGGCATCACCTTCACCTGAAAATACATAATCCCAAGGGAATAAATTCCTTTTTCGTGAAGGTGGACAGAAATGGGGTGTCAGTTTTCCTGCGCACTCCTGTGCATGGATGCTCAAAATGAACGACTCTCTCTTGCCTACAATGCAAGGAAGAAGCTGTACATATTTTTGGGGATATCCCAGGGTGCAAATAGATTCCTCTCTTCCATGGGATCAGACACCATCCCCGGCGCCTTTATTCCCGATGCAGCTGCCCTGTGACATGGATGATATGGACATGGATAACGTGTTTACATGTCCAGGACTGTTTGCCAGTATGAGCCAAGGCACAGGACAGCCTGGGGAATAACAGATGTGTTGGCCAAGCAGAAAAAATGCTTTATTTTGGGCAGTAATGCCCCTCAGAGGAAGGATGCCCGTGTTCCAGGCAATGGCTTCAAACACCCCTCTCACATTCCCACCTCAGACCCTCAGGCTTATCGAGGGTTTTCTGTCCCACACAAGTATAGCAGGGAAGAGGTGGAGAAAAACAATCAAGACACACCACAATAAAGGCCTTTTTCCTTCTAATTTTAAAAACAATTGGGTTAACCCTGCTACCAGCTTGTATTATTTGCAAAAATAACAAATTCCCATTTCTCCCAAAGGCTCCCCCAACTTTGGCTCAATTCAACCTCCTCCCAACTCCCTCCCCTCCCCTCCCCTCCCCACTCCCCCGATTGGCTCCATTTCATCTCAGAGATATTTTATTTATATAGAAAAAAAATAGTTTGCATAGCTCCGTATGGAGCATCCCATTCCCCGATCCCGCAGGCAGTGGCGCCGGGGATGACGTGATCCCACTCCAGGTCTCCCGCCTTGCCCTCGCCGCAGAGCCACAGGCTGCTTTATCACCACTTCCAGACTCCCTCTGGCCTCCCTAATTATGCCCGTTTGGCTCATTTGTGAATATTCCCATATATCATCTGCGTGTTTCCAAGCGTCATCTCCTCAGGCTCCTGGTGGAGTTACTGGAGTGAGTAGCAGAGATACTCCTGGTTGCAGCTCCCAGGCTGCTTGTTAGACACAGGAATCTGTTCAGGTGTCAGAATCCAGCTCCAGCTGGGGCCACCAAGGAGCAAATCCAAGGAAACCACCCCGTTTCCAGCACGAAGGTCCCGCCCCGGCCCTGGGCTGAGCTTGGACCTGCAGGGACAGATGCTGGGCTGCCCCTCCGAGGTATAAATAGCACAACACGAGGAGCCTCTCGCTCACTGCGTTCCTTCCAGTTGGAAATTTAAAAACAGATGGTTTCTCTGCGGCTGGGCAGGGGCAAGACATCAGCCCTGGCACTGGGAAAACCACGGGAAGGGATGGCTGTACCATGGAACTGCACGGAACACCCCCGCTTCCACCCCAAATGATGTTATTGGAGCAAGCCAAAACCACACCAGAGGCATTAAACCAGCCCAAAATTGGGGATCCCTTTTCCCCACGGCTCCTGAGCCATCGCTCTGCACCTTCCCTTGGGATGGAGGGTTCAGCCGAGCTCCCCGGTCCTGCACTGTTCCACTTGCTGCCTTCCCGAGTCCCTCTCCCGAGTTCCGCATACTCCGGCAGGCCCTGCCTTTATTAATAGCTCCATGACCTTGTGTGTGGCTGCAGTCCCTGTGCCTGCTGGAACTCCACATTTTTCCCACAAGGCAGCAATAATCCCATCTGCTCCCGATTCTGGCCCAGACGGGTGAGCAAGGCTGGATTCTGGGTGGCAGGGAGTGTGGGAGCTTCCCAACAGCTCCCATAGCCAGCAGGAAAGCTGTGGCCAAGGCAGCTGCTGCCTCCATCCCGGGATCATCCCACAGTGATCCCTGATCCAAGCATCCTTCCTGCTCCCATCACTGCATCTCCATGGACAGGGCAGCAAAGCTCCATGCAGCATCTCCCATCCCATAAAGCAGCTCCTTGCCCGTCTTTATCCATTCCGTTGTCCTTTACCCCCTCAAGATGCCATTCCTTCTCCTGCTGCGTGATTTATTCCCTGGCAAAGGGAGTTAAGGGCTCGGTGCCAAGATAAACACACCAAACAGCGGTTCAGCATTCCCTCAGCATTCACATTCCCTCGTGCACTTTCCAGAGGCAAACACCAAAAACAGCAGAGCAAAAGGTCAAAATCACCTGGATCCCACGCCATGAGTAATTTTCCTTCCCAATACCAAAGTTCAGCTGGGACAGGAGCTGTTCCTCCAAAGCTCAGCACAACTAAGGGTTTCCTTTCAGCCTCCTCTTGTGGTTGGAACCCAAAAAGGAACATTTCCAGCTGGAAAAAAATTAGTTTCCCAATTAACAGCAAACCTGCTTGGTTGGGGACTTGACCAGCACGGTTTTACCATTAGCAACATATCCAAAGGCAACTCAGTCACCGAGTTTTCTGGGATGACAATTCCTCTGGGCTGATGTGAGTCCCACTGACACTTCCAGGCTTACCTGGGATCAGGTCTCCAGCCAGGGAAGTGGTGGAGTCACCAGGTGCCAACCAAAGCAGCAGGGAGTCTTGCTTGCACCACAAAAATATGGAAACACAGGAGCTTGTAAAAAATAAAGCACTTATTTTCCTCACAGTGTCTCTGGCCTGACACATCCCCACATCCAACAATTTTTCAGCACTGAATCATGGTTTAAACTCAGCTGGGTATTTCCAGGGAGTATGTGTGTGAAAGAAGAGCACATCACACACAGTGTCATTTGTTTATTTTAATTGGGACGTTATTTTACATTTATTTATAGCAGTGAGAAAAGTGCTCCAGAAAAAGATACCCCAGTCAAGGCAAGCTACAATAGCTATCATCCAAATCCTAAATATTCCATACAGAAAGGGGCACTGCTGGATTAAGAAAAGCTCATTTTACAAGAACAAGTTAAAAACAAGTAGTTGCAACCTGAAGAGTAACTGATCCTTTTTGTATCTTATTACTGTAAAATATCTTAATGTGAAATGCACAGAAATCAAGAACTTTCTGCAATATTTAAGACTGCAAAACACCTCGGGCAGGATATTACATCAAGAAGGGTGGGGCTGGGGTTTTTATTTCTTTTTTAAAAGGCAGTCGTTCGCCCCCCAGTTCTGTCCCCCCAGTGTAGTTTTACCATTAACAAATGCCAAAAGCACAGAAAATTGGTCCCTGCACCACTGGAGTGCCTCTGGACTGCTGTTATTTCAGTGAACACCTCAGCTCAGCCTGATGTGAAGTATGTGCTTCACTTCAGGTACCTAGCCAGCAAAAAACTGAGCTATGTACGTGTGTAAAACCCTACACCACCTCGGCCTTTGCCAGTGAATAAAGCAAACTGAGGAAGAAATGGGGAGAAGAGCGACTGCAGCTGGCAAAGGAATCTGAGTGAAGGGACGGCAGCAGGTCAGGACAGGTGTCCAGGGGGAAAAAGGGGGCTTTGCAGCTTGATCTCCCAGCTGTTCATCCCAGCAGGCAGGGCAACTCCCTTGTTTTGAGGGAGTTCTGTACACACAGGTGACAACGCACGAAGGGAGCCAAAGGATGCCACTCCTGCCTGGTACCCCTGTGCAGTGCCTGCAGTGCCTGGAACACACACAGCATTCCCAGGGAACACCACGTCCTCACACACCCTGCACAAGTCAGCACTAAGCCGAAAAGGCCTCTCAAAGCGACCCATTTTCCCCGGCAGCTGCAGCCCCAAGAGCTGCACCTCCACCTCCCCTCCCCTTCAGCTGCCCCAAAACTCCTCCTGCTGCTGCATCAGCTGCTCATCACATCTCCTTGTGCTGCTCCTCTAAGCTCCCTCCTCCCTGACACAGCGAAGGACTCCTTAAACTTGGAATACCGGAATTTTTACTGACAAGAGTTGCTTTGTTTGTAAAACAGTCTCTCCCGTGGCGGAGGGCTCCCCATCCAGCTGAACGCCGTGCAGATCCTGGTCACTGCTCCTCCAAGGACAGCCGGCATCGCCCGTCCTGGGCAGTGTTGTAGGACTCACAGTTCTTGCACTTCATGCCCAGGAGGTGGAACTGCACCGTGGAGCGGGCATTGCAGTCATTGCAAAGGATCTGCACGAACACAGGCAAGGGAGGGAGAGGCTGCAGCACCAGCAGTGTGTGTATATAAACAGGAATGATGAATACCCCAAGCCTACACGTGACTTTTCCTCATCATTCCCCACCCCTTGGGTTGACTTCTGATCCAGCACATGTCCCTAGTGCCCTCTACTGCCAGTAACTCCGAGGCACAGCTCCATGGAAACCAGACAGGAGTGCACGGCTGAACTCTTACCTCCACCATCATGTTCTGGTACTCCGTGGGCATGGGAGTCTGCGCCACTTCGTTGTCCAGCTGGCGCCAGTACCTGGTCATGTCCAACGCCGAGTGCATGCACAAAGGACACCTGAAGCCTCTGGCAGAAAGGGGGAACAAGGTTTGAATCAGAAGCTGGAGTGAGGCCATGAAAAAAATTCTCCTCATCGGGCTAAGTTTCGTATCACACCAGTCAACAAACAATCTGAAATGGCAAGTTCTTACAAACAAATTGGAAATTAAATGCCCTTTATCCTTTTAAGTTAGCTCTTTACCCCTTTAGTTGACTTTAAGTTAGTTAGCAGAGAATTGACATAATGATCTTTGCCTCTTGAAGCAGTATGTTTGCACTAGGACAATATCCCGAGAAAAGATGTTTGGAAATACTTACTCCTTCAGCATTTCATCGAAACATGTTCTGAAAAGAAAACACAGCTCGGTAAGAAGAATGGAATTACTGACAGGTAACACACCTGGACTGCACAAAGGAAAAAGGCACACAGGTAACCCCAAATCAGAAACTGAAAACATTCTGAGGCCAATTGAGAAGAGAGCTTCACACTGTCAAAACTGATTGCAGAAGGAAGACACCCCGGCTAAGGAAAGTATTTCCTGGTGAAACAGTCTGCCCCTACAATGTGGGTCCCTCAGAAACTAGCTGTAAGCAGCTGATACAGACTAAATGCTGCTGAATAAACACCCCACACAAGGCAGCAGATATTCCCCTTTCTCAGGCATCTACCTTACCTGTGAAGAAGGTGACCACATGGCAGAACATGGGCTCCAACACGAGACGTGTGAATATCCTATTTTGAGACAAATATCAGACAAAAGAGAAGAAAATTAATTCAAACACAGTCAAAAACAGGGCCACACAGTAACCCCGGTGATGAAAAGAAGCTGCTTACCTCCAAACATATTGGACAGTCCTGCCTGGAGACATTTTCAATACACTTTGCAAATGGAAAGGAGAAGAAAAAGTTATATTTCTGTATAGTTATCTGTGTTTTTCTAAATTGTAAAGTTCCAATATGTAAAATTTTTTATGTCTTCAAGTAGTGACTTCTATGTTGTTGTTAGGTGAATTTAGAGAAGGAGAACCACTGCTCTCCCTGCTGTGTGGCCTCAGATGGGGTTGAGGCACGTCCAGCTTCACATTCAAGGTGTTATCTTTTATGATACGGAGACAACTGGTGTATCCTCACCTTGTGCTTTCCTTGGAGACTCAGGCTCAGGCACAAATTGCACTTGGAGCAGTGGAAGAAATCCTCCTTGGGGCCAATCCTGCAGATGCCGCACTCCTCGCAGTGGTACTGCTTCTTGTCACGGTCAAACAGGTGGCAGATGTCACAGTAGTACTCCCCAAAGAGGCTGTCACAGCCCTCGCAGCGCTGCTGGGCCTGAGGGGACAGGAACATCCTGAGAGCTGTGTCCAGCGCTGGGCTCCAAGAGGGACATGGAGCTCTGGGAGCAAGGCCTGAGGGCTACCAAGTCATTAACAGACTGCAGCATCCCTCTGATGAGGACAGCCCGAGGGGGCTGGGGCTGCTCAGCCTTGACAAGGGATGGCTGAGGGGATCTAATCAGTGTCTGTAAGGATCTGGAAGGTGCCAAGAGAATGGAACCAAGCTCTGCTCCGTGGTGCCCAGAAAAAGACCAAGAGGCAGGGGGCAGAAACGGATGCACAGGCAGGTCCACCTGAACAGGAGGAAGAACCTCCTTCCTGTGCACTCCAGAGAGGCTGTGGAGTCTCTCTTACCGGAGATATTCCAGAACTGTCTGGCCACAACCCTGTGCCATGTGTTGTGTTTCCTGAGCTGGAAAGCGGCTCACAAGGATCATCGAGTCCAACTCTCAGCCGTGCACAGCACAGCTCCAAGCATCCCACCGTGTGTCTGACAGCATTGTCCAAATGCTTCCTGCACTCTGCCAGAACTGGCGCCAAGACCACTTCCCTGGGGAGCCTGTTCAGCACCCCACCACCCTCTGGGAGAAGAGCCTTCTCCTAATATCCAACCCACACCTCCCACGACACAACTTCAGGCCATACCCCTGATAATCCGGCAGAGCTGGGAGCTGGGAGCGCACGGCTCAGCGTGGTCCCCTCCCAGCCTGACCCCTCCTGTGCGCCCTCTCCCCGGACCCACCTTCTGCAGGAGGCGGCAGCGGCTGCACTGCACCTCGGACACCCGGAACCGATCCAGCTGGTGCTCCTCGGCGCCGTCGTGGCACAGCCGGCACGGGTACAGCTTCCCGCAGCACGGCGCCTGGGGACGAACGACAGCGCATGGAGCGGGGCACGGATCGGCGACCACCCCTGCCACGGCACGGCCGCCCCCCGCTCACCCACCCGCAGCCGGCAGCCCCGCCGGTAGTGCTCGCATCCCTGCTCGCATTCCTGCTCGCATCCCTGCTCGCATCGCTGCT
>VZRM01002028.1:98720-128817 GCA_013397955.1 Grantiella picta | reverse complement strand
TGGCCATGGCCGCCGCCTGGCCCCGCTCCCCCGCTTCCGCTTCCTCACAGCCCGTTCCGGAGGAGTTGCAGTTTTCTAAAGAGCTTCCGCCTGTCTTCAACCTTTGTGTTCTCCTTCCCGCTGGATCCCTGTTCGGGTTGGAAGGGAGCTCTGGAATCACCCCGTCCAACCTCCCTGCCGAGGCGGGGTCAGCTAGAGCAGGTGATACAGGAACAGGTGGGCTGGGAGTGTCTCCAGAGAGGGAGACTCCACGACCAATCACAGAATATCCCGAGTTGGAAGGGACCCATAAAGGATCATCAAGTCCAACTCCTGGCCCTGCACAGGACACCCCACCAATTCCACCATGTNCACCAATGCCACCATGTGCCGGACAGCGTTGTCCAGATGTTTCTTGAGCTCTGGCAGGCTTGGGGCTGTGACCACTGCCTTGAGGTCCCTGTTCCAGTGCTCTGCCACCCTCCATGGAAAGAAGGTCTGGAGGAGACTGAGGGAAGAGCTCATGGCTGTATACAGCTTCGTCGTGAGGGGAAGTGGAGGAGCAGCACTGATCTCAGCTCGCTGGTGACAGTGACACGACCTGAGAGAACAGCTGGAGCTGTACCAGGGAGGGTTAGGTTGGATATTAGGAAAAGTTCTTCGCCCAGAGCGTAGTCAGGCACTGAACAGGCTCCCCAGGGCAGTGCTCACAGCACCAATCCTCACAGAGCTCGAGGAGTGCTTGGAAAATGCTCTCAGGCACAGGGTGGGATTATTGGGGTGTCCTGTGCAGGGCCAAGAGTTGAACTTGATGATCCCTGGGGATTCCTTCAAACTCAACATCTTCTGTGATTCTTCCTCATGTTGAAGTGGAACTTCTTGTATTTTAGTTTCTGGCCATTGCTCTTCGTCGTGTTGCTGGACACACCAAAATCTGGCACCATCCTCTTGACACCCACCTTGGAGATATCTGTATGGATTGATGAGACTCCCTCAGTCTTCTCTTCTCTAGATTGAACAGGCTCAGCTCCTCCAGTCTCTTCTCAAAACAGAGATGCTCCAGACCCCTTCTCACCTCTGTGGCCTCTGCTGGACCCTGTTCAGTAGCTCCTTGTCCTTGAGCTTTGGAGCCCAGAAGCGAACACAGCACTCCAGCTGTGGCCTCACTAGGGCTGAGTAGAGGATCACCTCCCTGGACCTGCTGGCCACACTGTTCCCCAAGCAAAACCTTCCCCTTAAACCCTTCTTTCTCTCCCCCACATGTCCAACTTTCCCCCAAAAACCCCCACTCTTCCCTCCCCTAATCTTTTCTCCCCTGCATTTGCCCGTGGCTACCTGACCGACTCCTGTGGTCAGGTGGGTGCATCCACTATGGGGACAGCCAGGCCTGGAATTGGAAGATCTTTTTATTTACAAATGCATGTCAAGACACAGCATAGAGACAAATCCCTAAATACACTGAGTTCAGACCATATTCTGTCATGATCCATTGATGGGAAAGGCTGTATTTTGTGGAAAAGTTAAGTTCTGAAGTTAATGACACTGTGTGAGTTGTGACAGGTGATGGAAAACAGTTGTGAGCAACGCAGGGACAGCACAAAACTGACCACAGACAAACTGAGGGCAAATAAGTAAAAACTGTTTCCAAACAGTCAAGTTTTACTGTCCCATTCTCCTAAGGAACCTAAAGAAATTACGACCTGAGTTACTGATGCCATTCCACGTGTCACCTGCGTCACAGCTCAGTATTCCACAGGGATATTCCTTCTTTCATCATTAAAAACAGCCAGACAACAGACCCAGTTATACACCCCAAAGACAACTGCCTAAACATGGGGTCAAAAATGTGAAGGGAAAAGGAACCTAAAACAAAGTGACAAGTGCATTAGCAAGGGTTTCAAAGGAATGGCTAAAGATTTGCACATTTAAACATTGTATTTCTTGCACAAACATTTTCTTCACTGTCAAGGCAAAGGTGCTTTTCAATCCAGATCAAGCAGCCTACCAAAATATGAGAATTTTGGCAGCTGCTCTCGTCACTGTTCATTTAAAAAGAAACCACTCATGCGGGCAGCAGCTGGACAAAAGAAAGCCCAGCTTCCTTCAGAGTTCTCCAAACCAGCTCCTGCCCTTGTCACACACCACTAACCACTACTCTTCTCAGACAAGACCTGGCCCTAAGCCAGAAAGTCAACATTCCAGGGGCTTTTTGCATGCAAGAAATCCAGCAGCAATGGCAGTGTGAGCTCCATCCTCGGCCTGGACCCGAGCCACTTCCATGGCAGTCTGCTGCTCCAACAGGAGTAAGGGATCCTCCTCTCCCCTGCAGTGACCTGGCAGCTTTTGCCCCTGGAAACTCAGATGGATTGTTCCCACTGTTCAGTCACCTGCATCAAGAGGAGAAAAGGAGAATGATGCTCTGGACAGACTAAAAAAAACACAGAGCTGCTCCCTGGTGAAAAGCTTCCTTTATTCTGATTTGTTACACATCCTTACTTACCTTGCTGAAGCTGTGCACTTACACCTCTGTGCTTTACAGATCAGACAACTCGAGTCGTTTTTTCCCCTCCTCACATGCAGGCAGCCAGTTTCCCCTTTTTTTGTTGTTCTAGCAGCTTGCTCAACCCCTCAAGTTTGTGAGCTGCTTCATTTCCAACCCCAATGCCCAGGACCTCAGCTCAGGAAAATGACTTACCAGACACAGCAAGCTGTGTACTGCCCTCAGTAAGAAGTCTGTCACAGCTGCATGTCCTGACCAAGAATGTGAAGTATAAAAGAATTTTCCTATTTCACTTCCCATTCCTAGGTAAGTGGTCATGGAACTGTCCATTTGGAAGCGACCAGAAGGTTACACAGCAAAATATGAAAACCCCCAGCAGGCTACACAGCATAAATGAAAGCCCACCTTTTACAGGCAGGTGTGCCCATCTCCCCAAGGCTAGTGCTCGACCCTGGGAAAGTTGGCTTCTGATGCATCCGGCATCAAGGTCCCTGACAGCTGTAAATCGGGAAAGAAAGAAACAGGATCAATTTCTAGGTGTAGTACAAACAGAGTGGACAATCAGAAACAGCATTCTAGAGACATATGAAATGCCGACACCTAACTTATAACAAATCTGTTCTTTGGTCAAATCAGACTTCAAACATGCTCCCCTGGTGTAAGACTTAGAACCCCAAGGAAAGTTCTTCTCCTGTTAGGGGTCAAACTGGAACTCTGTGAGCCACACTGTTGAGAAAGTCACAAACCAAACAAATACAGAGCAGCGCAAAGCACTTTATTGCCTTGATACCTGCTGTGAAGCCAGACTTGAGTTATGAAGGTCAATAGCAGCGAGGGAGGGGACTCGGGACTCTGCAAACATTCTGTTTTCCTTTTTTAGAAATCTGGGATGCCGAGCTGCAAAACACAACCAAGGTATGCCATGTTAAGGGAGTGAGAGCTGACTGCTGCAACACACACTGCTGCCTGACACTTATTTGGTATCCAGGTTTTATTTAGAGGACATTAAAATTCCTACCTTCCGCTCCTCTCAGCTCAGGGAGATGATTTAGTTCTGGCAAATGCACATCTGCCTTGGGGAACTCCCATTTCTTCTTGCTTGCCTGAAGGATGGGTTTTTCATTACTAACCTGTAACCAAGGGCATAAGGACCAGCTCATGAAAATATAGAAAAAATAAAGCTATGTTCAAACTTAAAAAAAGCATTAACACAGCAATGTTCTGATGAAGCTGGAATTTGTACAGGCGTGAGAGAAAAGACTCTGACGTGTGTGAAGGAACTCAACCTGCTCAAGTGTTTTTCTATTTAAACAATGGAAAAGCAACAGCAAAATAAAAATAATCATCTAAGTGAGGCTGTTTTTGGAGAGATAGATACCGCATTTGGAGAATGGCTGGGATTAGTTATCTGGAAAAAGGCAAATGTTCCTGGCTGGCACAGAAAGAATCATGCCTACTAGGTAGTGAGGGCAGAGGAAAACTTTCCATTTCACTTGTTTTCCTTATCAATTTTTAATGCATTTATGACATGACTAAGTAAGGCCCTGGCCGCATTAAATCCAAACCCTCAGCTCTGCTCAGTAGCACAGCACACGCAGAGGCCTGGCCACGCAGGAGGCCATGGATATATTCCAAATCTCACAGATAATCCTGTGCTGGACTGCTCCCCTCATTTAAAATTGTCTTCTGACATAAAATAAGTTTTATGTAAGATAACTTAGCAAGGGATAACAAACTACAAATCTGTAGGAAGAAAGGGGTAACAAACCCAGCATTTCTAGTAAGGAACTGATCAGTGAAAGACGGATCAGATGGCGTTCTTGAGAATACAACACATAACTGAATTCATTTTTGCTTGGCACAGGGGGACAGAGAGACAACTCACCGGTGTCAAGCTGACATTGCAACGGCCCACTGGAGAAGGCTTCCGTGCCTTTAGCAATGGGTTCAAATATTTCTTACTCTTTTCATCGAGTCTGTAATCAAAAATGCCCCAAACTTTGTATTAGCTGGGGTCACAGAGCAAATATACAGCAACAAATGCAAGGTATCCCAAAACCCACATCTTACATTCCCACATTGTCACCCAGCACCTCTCAGGACATCACAGGAATGATAGATACAAGCTCTCCTAGATCTGCTCTCATACCTGTAGTTAAGGCTCCCAGGCACAGAACCCATCCCAAACGTAGGAGAAAAGTTCTGGTTAATGGGAGGGATAACTGTGCCTGTGTTCTTGGTGTAGTCCAAGCTGCTGCTAGAATCTTTCAAGTTGGTCTGAGGGCTGAATTTAAATGGGTTGATTGCACTGTCATAGAGGAAGCCCAGCCTAGAGGATTGATCTGGTTTCTCTGCATCAGCTTTAGAGGGCTTGGTCTTTATCTGCTTTCCATCTTTGCTCCTTGGGCCCACACTAAAATCCTGTTTGGGAAGATAAACATCATCTTTCCTTACAGTCATGTTAAAAAAGCAGTTTACAGCAGTGCATGCAGGAAAAAAAAAACATGTCAGAAGCCTAAACGTGCATGATTCTGCGAGAATCTAATGGAGATGGAATTGGTTTTGTTAGAAAACCTCTGCTTTCCATCAAATGGGAGAAAACTTGTCAGGGTTCCAGCACTCTCTGTAAATAAATCACTTGAGACTGGAATCAGAAATGATGGAGGAAACACAGCTGTATCCTGTGTCTCTTCCAATGAAATTAAATAAAAATTCATCCCAATGTCACCTCAAAGTCATTCTGAATCCTCCTGGCACCTAGTTGAAAGGAAAATTTTTAATTTTGGAGACAGGGCTTTAAAACAGGTAAACAGCAGCATAAAGCCTGTTTCCGTGATTCAACATGACTTATGCTTCCCAAATGATTCCCCTAGCAGCTCTGTATTGCCAGGAACTGCATCCCTGTGCAGTTCACCTGCAAGGGACTGGCCAAAGAGCCACCTGCACACACCCAAGCTATTTCCTAGGAATTTAAACTGCTGCACCTATTTTAAAAACAATGATTTTAAAACACAAGGAAAAAAAAACAATGCAGGTTTGGAAAACACAGACAGACCAACCTGGACACTGATCATTTTTCTTTCTTCTAAAATATCATCTTTGTCCCTTTTGCTGATTTTGGATTTTTTTTGGAGCTGATGGTCTCTGGCATCTTTCAGGATCTTTTGTTTAAGCTCCTGAGTAAATCTACATTCATAAAAGGAGAAAGGAAAAAAAATAAATGAAAGGGCTTCAGTTTATCTTAATATCATCATCAGTTGCTAAGGCCAGGCCTTCTAAGTAATCAAACTGTGCCTTTTAGCTAATGAGAAGCCAAATATAATGTGTACATTAAACTCAACAATTTTCAGCACACGTTTTTCACAGTACAGCAATAAAGGTGTTTGCACCCCAGTTTGGTGCAGATACAGAGTGAATACAGTGTAAGACTGTACCACCCAGTGCGGCATGACACTGATGAATTAATGTCACAACAAGGTAGATGTGCCAGTGCAACGTGCTCCCTTCCAACTGTTCTCCTATTTTCAGGAAGGTTAAGCTGAAACAAACCCGAGACACACAGCAGCTGTCAGCTCTGCAAACCCAGTGTGCAATCTTCTGGCACAACTGCTTCACTTCTTTCTAATCTGAGCCTGCAGTGAGCAAGAAAGGAGCTGTTTACCTTTCAGCAAAGCCATCCTTGTTGAAGAAATCGCCCTGCAAGAGTTTGGCACAGGATGGTCTCTTGTCTGGGTCAATCTGCAAGCACTCCTGTCAAAGCAATGTGAACACGAGGTGGTAAATACACCAGGAATTAGACAAAGGCTTTAGCATGTCTGAGTGAAAGATCTCTGGAAGATATGCAGTGACCCCTTGAGCCCTGGAGGTGACTGGCTGAGTCCCCCCATCACCTGGGACTGGAGTTGTGGTACCTCACAGTCCTCACCAAGCTGCCAACCCCAGCAGTTGCTGTTCCCCAACTGCATGGGGAACTGAGAGAAAGTTCAGCTTAAACAGTTCACTTTAACAGCCCTGTGCTCAGCTGCATGAGGTAGACAGGGCAATGGAAACACACACAGGAAAAAATCAGTTATTTACCTTGGCTAAATCCAGAGCGGCAGCAGGCAGCTTGGGATAGCGTTTCTCCAGGGATTCGAGCTCCTTCACCTCAGGCAACTTCATGCCAGCAAATAGGGGATTTTCATAGAATAACTCCTGTTGTCTTGGAATTAAGTTACCTAGAATCACGCAAACAAAGCACCCACATGGAATAATGCAGGACTGTGAAACATTTAGAGGGGCTGAAATGCTGGGGCAGCACTACAGTAAGGGCTACAGCCTGGGTTATTATCTTCCCACCCACCAAAACAAATCTGAGCCCTTCATTCCTGAGCAAGCACTAGGAGCCCCTAGGGGCTCTTCTTACCCAGGCACTTGGTGATATGGAAGAGCTGGTCAATGTCTGAGTCTCCAGGGAAAAGAGGCTCTCCTGTAAGCATTTCTGTTATCAGGGAGCCAATAGCCCACACGTCCACAGGCCTGGGGAGAAAAACCACCACCACCCCAGCTCAGCACAGCTTCATCGATCCAAAGGCTGAGCCAGCGCGGAAGATGGAGCACATCCACGGGGTGGATAAGATGGGGTCCATGCTCCCCACAGCTGTTCCCAGCCTGGCAGGCCAGGCTTACCTGCCATACTTGCTATCCCCCACCAGCAGCTCCGGGGCTCTGTACCACCGTGTCGCCACATAGTCCGTGTAAACTTCCCCGGAGGTTGCCAAGGGCCGGGCAAATCCGAAGTCGCACAGTTTCACAACTCCCGACTGGGAAACCAGTATGTTTTCGGGCTTAATATCCCGATGGATTATCTGCACAGAGAAAAGCAAACCAGGGCAAATTCCCTGTTTGTACACAGCAAACTGACTGGCTCAGCAAAAATGGTAGCTTTCTCAAATTCAAGTAGGAAATTACAGGCAAACACAGAACCTCTAGTTTCAGACACATTTATTTTATGTATCTCTCGGTATCCCTCTTCCTTTTCAGACAAAGCTCTAAGTTTAAATAGGTATAAATACAAATATACATGCCTCTGTATCGATTAATTTTAGCTGCAGAGCTGACTTCCTGCACATACTTACGTTATGGCTGTGACAAAAGGCAGCTCCTCTCATAATCTGAAATAAGTATTTCCGAACCCTGTCATAGTCCAGTCCGTTGGGAGACGCCTCGAGGTCATCGAGCACTGTATGATCCACAAATTCAAACACCAGGTACCACCGCTTCTTCCTTTTACACACATCCAGCAGGCTCACCAGATTCTCGTGCCTGAGTTGCTGTCATAAAACAGGGAATGTTTAGTGAGGGAAAACACTTATTCAGGAAAAAATAAGAAGGGATACTTTTAACTGCAGCCCAGCTGGAACGCTACCAAAAAATGCAGTTTGAATAAAAAGAAGAAGAAGAAGCAGCTGTGTTTTCTAGTTATTTTGCCATCACGTTCCCAGCAGACAAGAATCCACCTCCAATTTGTTACACATTTATCACACACCAACACAAAAGGCCACGCTACAGAGCACAGTTATTTATTAGCTGGAGCCTGGCAGGCGAGTATCACCAGAGGCTGCCTGGAGGCAGCACCAGAGCCCAGGGATGTAACCCAGGGAGATGCAAAAGGATTGCAGAGCACAGGGAATTGTAGGGGAAACTCTGCCAGTGCAGGAGCAGTGCCAGCCAACCTGCATCTGTGTCAGCCCAGATTTCTCAAAAGGTCTGACAAGAGAAGAATTTTTAAAGGATAATCAATAAGAAAAAAAGCTCTTTTTTCAAGCATGATTTATTCCCAACACAGGAAACATGAAGAGGTTTTGCTGTTTTCAGTCACAATTAAATTTCTGCCAAAACTCAAGAGAAGACAAAAATTAAAAATCAAGATTCACAAGGAACAAGGGAAGGAACTACAAAGAGATTAAATCTCCAGGTATTTGCTTTCACTGTGAGAGGCCACTCTTACTGAGCTGTATATGGAAATGCTCCCCTTGCTCAGATTCCATTCACCCAGGAAAACAAGTTAATTCCCAACACACCTGGGTGGTGCCCAGTAACTCAGTAACTCGGTGAGCCTGGCCAACTGAGCAGATACCATCCAGGCTCACACAGATCCACCTTAAAAGAGTTTGAAGGGATAGTGCTTGGAGCTGCTGGCTGTGCCTCAAGCTCCAACACAGACATTTCTATTAACTCTAATTCTGTAGCTCTTGTAGTAGTAGCAAATATCACTTTTTTTCCCCTTCAGAGAGCAGGAACTGGCAGACTCAGGAAGAGACACTTGTGGCAGACAAGAGGACAGGACACAGGTTTGCCAGCATTCCCACCTCTGGAACACCCCACACCACAGAAATAGCCTGGATGTACTCCAAGTGTAATAAGATTTTCCTTCTTTTTTTCACTGAACACATCACCTGTGTCCCAGTGTTCCCTTGTGTACAGGAATAAGGGAAGCTTCTCTGGACAACCCGCGCCAGTGTGTCACCACACTCACAGGGAATAATTTTTTCCTAATGTCCAATCAAAACCTACTCTCTTTCAGTTTAAATCCGTTCTCCCTTGTCCTGTCACCACAACACTGACACCAGGCAAATCCCACACTCCAGCAGCAAATGGCACAATGCCAGCTGGCTTCAGCCTGGGGGCTACACAAGGTTCAGGGAATCTGATACATGTCCTCTTCCAGCCTCTTGCCAGCCAAGAAGGTGCCATGAATAAAAGAAAATAAAGGAAAACTCTCCTAGAAGCATTTTTCCCTCTCAGGTGACAGCTGCAACCCCCAGTCCGTTGAGTGTCACACACCCAGGTCACCACTGATCTGCAGGCTTTAAAAGGTCAGCATTTCTCTTATTTTCAGCAAATTCACAGCAGCAAGGCACAGGAATTTGGACAGAAGGACAGCTACCACCAGGAGGCAACAAAGACCTCGTTCCCTTCCCCTGCGGAACGCCGGGCACATCAACACACTTTTCCAATCCAGGATCACCAGGGAATCCAGCATAGCACTCAGGCAGAGTGCAAAGCAGCTCTGCAAGGCTACAGCACAAAAGGTGCAGTTAATCTAGCACGGCTTGGCCGCACAAGGAAGTTCACGCAGGGCCTAACCGAGTCTGTTTTTCCCTGGATTTTGTTAGTGACGCTTCGTAAATGGTGACCAGAACTGACCAGCCACTGTGCTGCGACACAAACCGAGCGACGAGCTCAAAGACGAGCGAACTTAAACGCGAAACTACCAAAATCTAAGCGCCAAACCCATTAAAGGGCTCCCGACAGGCTCACCTTGAGCAGCTTGATTTCCCTCAAGGCGATTTTCCTCACCGCCGCGTGGTCGTCGCTCTCCAGGAACTTCTTGACGGCCACGATCTGCCCGTTCTCCCTGTTCCTGCACTTGGTCACCACCCCGTAGCTGCCTTCCCCCACCAGCCCCAGCACCTGGTACTTGTCCATGGCCGCCCGGGGAGGGTCCGGGCCCCGCGGAGGGGAGCGGGCCGGGATGCAGGGACTGCACCGGGATGGAGGCACCGCGGGCGGCGGCGGTTCCCGGCCCAACGCGTCGTTACCGCGGCAACGGCCTGCCGCAAAGCGCGGCCGCACCCCGCCTGTCGCGAAAGGAGGCGGAAGCCCGCCCGGCTTACAAAGAGTGAAAAAGGCCTTGTAAAATATTGTTAATATAAAATGTCTAAAGGCTGTTTTCTTAAAGCCGCTAGGGCATGTAAAGGAGAAACGGCTAAGCAACCTTAAGTGCTGTCTCTTGTGCGGTGGGCGGAGTGACATGTTCAAAACCCAGCCTGAATCCGTGTAATGACTGTTCGTGTGCTGATGTTGCCAAGGACAAGGCGTGAGAAAGGCGGAAAAATTTGGGTTTAGATGTCTGTGCCAGTGCCCTTGCTGTGCGCTTTATCCTAAAAACTCGGCAGTTTCTGCACATGTTATTTGCAGCTTAAGAGCAGGCACAAACCTGCTGCCTTCAAGAGGAGCAGGAGCATCCGTGTGGGTTTACTGATGGAGACTTCATCCAATATATTCTCAATCCAGCTTCCTCTTGTTCTTCCCACTCCGTGATGGATGTAGTAACCCGTGACGGTCTTCTAACATGGACTTCTCATGTTCTGGGCAGGAGTGGCATGGCAGGAAAACGCCACCAGGAACAAACTGCAGAAACAAAGGCATTCCACAGGGATATTCCCAATATTCTCTCCTCAGTTTGGTGGCCTCTATTTCACAGCTGAGGGTACTGTAGTAAAAAAGATATTCAACTTCTCTGAAGAAATTTATGAACACCTGTCAGGCTGGAATACTGCAAAATTCCTCTTTGAGAAAGGAGCAGTATATACTTTGCCAAAATGTCAATTTCCTGGAAAACAGTTTAATGAAGCATCATATATCCCAATAATACTTTCTGGAACCTTTACTGTATTCCTCCTGAGTCACGTCGATATGCATCACCTTCTGTAATTAATTCCTGGTTGCTTTTATATCTCCTTCACCCTCATTCTCTCTCCCTACATGCAAACTCTGTAATGCACCTTTCCAGGCTGACCTCACATTTCCAGGGAAGGGAAAACATCAGAGTGGAGTTGGCAGTGATTTATTATATTCCTCATACCTTCTACCGCTCATCACTATTATAGCAAGTAGCTCCTCTGGGTCCTGGCATCTGTCCTGTGCTGCTAATGGAGAGCTGACTTGGAATCCAATTAACTCTTCCACTGCTGAGAGACTTTTGGATCTGCAAAAAGAAAGAAACAAACCTCATATATTTATAATGACACCATTAACTTACCATGGACAAGGGGGAATGGATTCAAACTGAAAGAGAGTAGATTGCATATTAAATTGCGTATTGGGGGAAAAAATCCTCCCTGTGAGGGTGGGGAGGCTCTGGTTACCCAGAGAAGCTGTGGCTGCCCCATCCCGGGAAGCGTCCAAGGCCAGGCTGGATGGGGCTTGGAGCAACCTGGGATAGCGGAAGGTGTCCCTGCCCATGGCAGGGGGTGGAACTGGATGGGCTTTGAGGTCCCTTCCAACCCAAACCATTCTGTGATTCTATGTTACCATGAGTCAGTGTGGTGCTGTGATTTAAAGCTAGCGAGGCTGAAGCATGAGTGAGGAACCTTGCTAAACCGCACAGTGCCTGCGTCCCAGGTATGTCTAGGAGCCTGCTGGTACCTCGATGGCACCGACCAGTCCCCGTGGTAACTGAGGAGAAACCCTTTTTCCCCCTCCTCCAAATAATAACAGGGATTCCCCTCCTCCAAAACGCGATTACTGGCGATGCTTTTTCATCCTGACCACGGCAACCCTGGAATATTTTCCTCCTTTAAAACGCGTGCCGCTGTGAGACGACACCACCAGCCGCGGCCACGGGAAGAGCCGGGTTTGGGGCGGGATTTGGCCCGGCTGGGACGGTCCCGGCGAGGGGCGGGCGGATGTTGCCGATGATGCCGCTGGCGGGGCGGTGCCGGCGTTCGNCGGCCCTTTGTCCCCGGGGGTCCGCGCCCGCCCCTCCCGACGGCCGGGGCGGCCTGAGCCCGCCGGGAGGGAGGAGCAGCTGTTCCCAGCAGGATGCGATGGGGAACTGCTGGGCGCAGTGGTGCTGCGGGCTGTTCTTCCGGAGGGATCCCGGCCGGATCCAGCGCGGCGGAGGGTGAGCAGCAGCCGCGGCTGCCCCTTTCCCCTCCCCGGGGCGGGGAGGTGCCGGGGCCGCCGGCTCCGCCTTCCCGGGTGCCCGTGGGGCAGGGGGGGCCGGCAGGGTGGGCAGGGGTGCGGGGTCTGGGCGCACCGGGGGCCCCTGGCCCGTTCCCCTCGGGAGCCCCGGCATCCCGAGCGGCTGGAGGCGCCGGGAGCCCGGCGGGCTCGGCGCGGTTTGTGCGGACGGGGCCAGTGCACTTCCAGGGTCAGCGGCTCCTTACCCCTGACAGCGCTGCTGGTTTTCCGGCAGGAGGTGCTTAGAGAGGGTTTTCAGGTCACTTGTCAAAACCCGTGCAGGCGGCCGTGCTTGTGCAAAAGATGGAAAAACACCCGGTCTTCTGCAATGTGATCTCGTCTTCTCTGTGAGTCAGAGGCTGAGACGCTGTTGGGATAAATGAGGAGCAGAATGGTTCGGATGAACTCATATCTACTGCAGAATGGTTCAGACGAATTCTTATCTCTTGGAAACGTGTAACAACCTGTTTCATTCTGCAACAACCAGTTCGTGGAAAAGCAGTGTGCAAACAGGAAATGCTTGGGGTTTTTCCACATACTGACCGGTATTGGAGACCTACACATCACTTATTTTTGATGTATGAGGGTAGAAGTCGTTTTTATCAGATATGCTGAGCATTTTACGTGATGCAAACTTGTGGCCTCATACTTCACATCAGCTCTGGCAGGCAAGTCTCACCTTCCGAAAGGCCTTCCAGGCAAGCTGCTTCTCAGAGAAATGGGTGAGAAACCAGGGCAGTGCATGTAGAGGATACCTGCTTGTATTTTTAGTACTCCACCAGAGGGGATGAGAACAACTCCAGTGCCTTGACAGCTGGCACTGACGTATCAGTTTGTTGTGCTGTGAGAAAAGCAGTCGATACTTGAAAGGTTCTTCTTCCACATGTGTGTTTTGCTGAGTCTCCTCTCACAGGCCAACACTCCTTTTTTTAGCCAGCAGGGTAGTGACAATCCCTGCATGTGATAGTCCAATATCAGGCTGTCCTTGCCAGTGAAATAAATCTGCCTGCCTGCTGTTGTATTGTTTAAAAATTGTTCAGGTGTTGCACAACTTATGGTGAAAGTCTTAGGAATATAAAATGTAGAGAGAACTGCTGGCCTGTGTTTCACAGCAGATTTGTCTTCTGGGTGTGGTGGTGGTAGTTTACAGAGCACTATCAAAGCGTTGAGCCATTGAGGTTATTCTCCTTCCACTAAGCAGGGAATTGTGTTAAAACCAAAACTGTAAAATGTGTCTTATAAATTTTGTACATTTGCAAGTTAGATTGATTACAAACTGTCCACATTTGGCTGTTTCTGAAACACCGTAATGTAATATTGTAGCTTATCAACTTAATGATTATTTTCATCACTCAGATCCTCCCCCCACCCCAGCTTAATTATTTTTAGATGCTCCAAGATTTCACTGTAAGAAATAAACTCCTAATTAAACACCTAAGTATAGAGTTTTTAGTAAGTGTTTTAATATCCTGCAAGATTGTAAGTTGCCTTTGCTTGGAATTGTGCTTAATAAATATATATGTGTGGAGTATGTATGCATATATATGTATGTAAAGTTAGTCTCTTTAATAGCTTCAGATCTTGGAAGATTCATCTGACAGTCTGTGTAGGTCCTGTGACCTGTCAGCTGAATTGTTTTGTCTAGCAGCTGCCCAACCAAAAGGATTTGCAAGTCTGTTTTAGAAAATAATGGTACAGTAGAACTTAAAGGACAATAATAAAAGGTGTAAGCATTTTAATAGGTTGCCAATACTTCACTTGAAGTTTTGTGTAGGGGTGAAGCTGATGGGTCTTCTGTTTGTGTCTCTAATGACCTCAAGCATCCGTAGTTCTGGGATTTATGGGCCCAAACTCTGGCACAGATTTAGGTTTTCTGGGCCTAGGTCCCTGTTCAGCAAGCAGCTGAAAGAGTATCTCTGCCTTCCTAGAGCTGTCATTGCTGTTGGTCTGTTTGTAATTACACCTAGGGAGCTTGCACTGCTTTTAGTTCACTCTTCAATTCTTGCAACTAAGCTGACTGCAGCACCAGTGTTTGGGAAGTTGGAAATAATTTACCTAAAGCCTGGTGCAGCAAACTGGAATTACACGTCCGTTAACAGCGTAGACAGTCCCGGAACAATTTCCTGTTACGGTATTATTAAATTAGATTCTTAATGGTATTGGCTCCTACACACCAAATTAGAGAGAAGGGTAGCAGTGAAATTGCTCTAAGTGTTCATGCCAATGTCCCAGTTACCCTTGCCATGTGGTACATGAGTTCAGGTGGCCTTTCCTGGAAACGGTTCTTTAGTGGCAGGAAAGGTTGTGCAACAAGGAACCAGTGGGTTGTGCAACAGGTTGCCAGGGGAGACGTTCCCTAAACTGCCTTCCAAGGAAAATTTAGATGGAGATGAAATACGATATGGTTAAAATAATTCAGGCTTTGGCTGGTGTGTTGCTTTTATCATTGTCAAAGTAGGTGTCGGTTGCAAGTGCTGAACGATCTTTTGTGCAAGTACAGAAATCCCTGAGGCCCTGGGTTTATTCCTTGTACCAGTCAGCACTTGCAACCAGAAACCCTGGTTTTTGAAACAGTTCGATGAAATGGATGTTGTACTAGGAGTGTTTACATTAGAATGTTTTTCTGGATGGTGGCCAAACCTCCTCGGCTAGGTAAAAATGCATTCGGGTAACTTAATACTGTACTGGGCTTTGTAAAGGACAGGGCTAACTGTCCTCTGTAAAAGCATTAAAATAAAACAGGAAGAATTCTGATTAAAGAATTGAGGGAGAAAACAATTCCATGTATAAAATTAGGGAGTGGTTTGTTTCTTTCTTGTAGTTTAAAAGTATTGTCATAACCTCTTAATGGATGTTTTTATCTGAGGCCCAGCCTTCTAGATGTGCCAAGCTGTTAAAGTAAAACGTATTGTTTAACACTGATGTTGCACAAGATGCCAGGAAAGAGTTAGGTGCCATGATGAGTAACAGCATTTTCAGAAATTGCCTAGAACAATGTTTTTTCCAGGAAAAATGTATTAAAGGGATTGCAGAACATGCTAATATTCTGTAAATGTCAAGTCCAGCATCCTGACAAATTATTTCATCTCACAAGGGTTTTATTTTTTCCCCCATTCTACAGAAGATGTTTACATGCTTTTGCCTCTTCCTGCTGTAGTAGCGCTGCAGGGCTCAGGTTAATAAGTCAATGTGTTTAAAACATGAAGATTTTATGGTTATTTTATACTTACTTAACATATTTTAAAATCTATTTTAAATTCTTGGGTTCATTTACCTTCTGCTGTTTATTGAAGACTCTTCTGTAGTGTAACTGTAAACTTACTTTTCCAGATCCAAGTATTTTAGAACATGTTCAACAGGAGAACACTTCACTATAGAGGTGAGTGCTTACATTTGAGTGATTAAAGAAAAAGTGTGAATAGCTGAATCCTAGCAATGCCTTTAACACTTTTTGCAGTTAATGAACACAGAAATATTCTGGATTACTCCAGCCCCAATTGATGCTGTACTGAGTGGAAAGAGAGTGGTTCTTACTGCCCCTCAGAACATTAATGTATCTTTTGGAAAGAAGAGAAGTATTTGTAGTGATCTGGTGATGGGCATTAGCCATCACCAGATTACTCCACAGGCTGCTTGTTGCCTGGAATTTCCTCTCTGCTGTGCTGGGATTTTGCTGCTTGTATAATTGCAGAGTATTTAGTTCTTGATTCCTGGATCAGGAATCAGATTGTACAAAAAGAATTTGATGAGGTTACCTTGTAGTTTGTTGCATTTAGAGTCTACTTTGTTCACTACAGAGGTCCTTTCCAGCCTCCAAATATAATATTTTTCCAAGGGTAGTGTAAGGTTAACCAGGAATAACCTGGTTTACTTTCCCTGAGTGTTCTTGTAGTCTGAAGTCCTAGACCAGCCAGATTGCCCCCAATACTGAGGATAACATTAATTATGGTAGTTAATGCTTTGGCTGTTGAGAAAAGGGCCACATGTATACAGTGGGGGAAGTCTGTTTTGGTGCAGAACTTACAGTTGTGAGAGTGTTCCTGCCACAGAAATATGAGGGTAAAGGAGGTATTGTTCTCCCAAATTGTTAGGATGATGAGGAGTCTTGTTGTAGGTGCTGACCTCTGTGTCTGATGGACTGACTAGATTTAAGATTACTGTACTGAAAACAGTACAGAGAATTTCTGTTTGCTTCTTTTCTCTGTGACAGTTGAACTTCTGTTGGGAGAGTTTGTACAATTTAGAATGCTTTTTTTTTTTTTAATTGTACTCTTCTCCTTTTAGGAGAATGTAATGTGTAAGTCAAGGAACATTGGTAAGAAGACAGGTCCAACTCTAAAAGTAGTAGTTCCTCTGAAAGTAGGGGCTTTCATAAATACTGTTACTGCTAAAATTGGAGTAGTGTTTTTTACAAGACACATAAAACACGTAATCATATTTGCTGTATGTCTTTAGTGACTTGTTATATTGAATTGTAAAAATTATTTACCTCTTTTTCTCTGCAGTTCGAGAACCTGGTGGAAAGTGATGAGGTGAGTACCTGGGGCATCATGTGAAACCTGCTTGTACAATCCTTAAAAATGATTCCAAGATCTGAGTCTTTCTCCTACTTTAAGCTCAGTTGTAGACTTAAATCACAGGGGTTTTTTTACTTTCAGTTTTCCTTGCGCTAGGAATGAGAATTTAACACTTCGGATGAACATCTAAGAGAAGAGGTTATTTTTGGGGAGTATGGGAAGTAACCCTTAGGAAGGGGGTGCTGTGGATTTTGAGAAGGCAAAAAGAAAAGAAGAGATGGGGGGAAAAGTGTGTTTGGGAAGACTTAAAGGAGAATTTGCTCCTGGTATAGCTCTTACATAAGACTCAGCAAGTGCCCTCAGTCTGAGAACAGAAACAGACCTGGGTTGCTTTGCTAAGGGAATTTTTGGAAGTGCTCTGTCTTTACAGAAATCAGACTTTTCTTTTTTTATTTTAACAGGGGGAAAGCCCAGGAAGCAGTCACAGGTAAGACTCTGAAATTGAGGACCTCTCCTTCCCTCTACTCTCCCACTGTGAATACTAAACAAAATGAAGTAAGGGAAAAACAAGGGATGAAAACAACTGAGGGGAAAAAAGTGAGATTTAGACTGCAATGATGGTAGTGGTTCGATTCCAGTAGTTCTGTTAGCAAAGATGGTTTTGAAAATACGCTTTCTATAAAGATATAAATAATACATATTGTAAGACTAAACAGAGACAGCATTGTCCTGAGTAAACTGGAACTTGCAGGAGGAACAGACCAAAAGCACAGCCTGCATTAAAGGACCAGTCAGGAAAGACCACATGGATATGTTAAAGTGCAACTGAGGGCTGTCATGCATGAATAATAGATGGAACCTTTTTGTGTTTCTCCTGTGCTTCTAGACCTCTGACTGAGGAGGAAATTGCAGACCTGAAAGACAGACACTACGACTCCATTGCTGAAAAGCAGAGAGTTGTTGATCTGAAGCTTCAGTCAGAGGTAAGTGCTTACAGTGACAGTATGGATAGTTTTTCTTCCAAAAATGTTAGGATCAGCCATGGACACCAGGAGATTCCACTCGTATGAACAAAACAACCGCATTTGGTTCATCTGTTAATATTTTTAGTCTACAAGATATACAAATTCCTTCTTTTTAATAGCCTCTTAGCTGAAAAAATTGAATTAATAGGCTGGGTCTCTGATCAGGATCTCTTATATTTGACCTTTTTTTTAACGCAAGACCAAATGGGAAATATACTTGATTCAACTTTTCTTGTGCTCAGTTTTCTCCACAACTTTTCTTAAGGGAAAAAACACATAATTTGTCGCTTTGTTTAGTGTTGCAGCAGTGAATGGAATATGATGTGTAATACAATGTAGAACTTGAATGAACTTTAATCAAGTGAAAATGAATTACAGGACTAATAAGATTTAAATCTTTCACTGTGCAGTTCATAGTAAAATGCAAAAAGTATTACAGTAATTCACTAGTAATAAATATTTACTCAATAGTTACCTAAATTTCTTGGGGCTGTTTGGTGGGGGGAGGGAAGCTGTTAAATCCAGTTAATGCTCTAGCTGTAGTCGATTTTATTTTATTTTGATTTTCTAGCTGCTTTTCTTTTGTTTTCTTGCACTTACGGCTTTATTGACAGGAAGATAGATAGGTTCTGCTTTTGTTAACCATTACTGTTTTGTTCATATACAGTTAGCCTTACAAGAGGAGAAGTTAAGACTAGAAGAGGAGGCTTTATATGCTGCACAACGTGAAGCAGCCAGGGCAGCAAAGCAGAAAAAGCTCTTGGAGGTGAGGGGAAAAAAGACCCCAATATATATCAGAGCCTCTGTCCTGTTCCCATGTATGCAGACTTCCCTGATTTCCTTCCCATCTCAGGAAACCTGACCAGGAAATGGCTTTGCCTTGTAAAGTAGAGAAAGAAGTACAAGATTTGAAAGTGCAGCTGGTTGGAACAGCTGAAAATCACCATAATTGTTTGAAACAGCTTCTGTCGCCGAGTATAGATTTTGAATGAGTTATAATTTTAATCTATAATTAGCTTAACACTCTTCTTATATAATATGTAGAAGTTACTGATCTTAAATGTAAAATGATCTGTGATGGGTTTGGGGTAAAAAAACCCAAAAACTGAAATTAAGCACGCGTTATGACATCATTTAGACTTGTAAAATGTACTTTATATATTTGTGCACTGTATTGCTCCTTATCTTTGTTGGTTTGCGTTGACCCTGCTTTAGAGTTTCCATCTAATTTTTATGTCACTAAGTATAGATCTCATTTCACATTTCTCTTTCTATCCTCTTGCCGTTTGGTGTGGGAGGGTTAATTATTTCTGACCTTTTTGCCTGTTTTTTTTCCTTACCACTTTTGCTCTATATAAAGCCAGCAAAAGCAGACTTTTTTAATGGCATTAACTGGTTTTTGTAGAAGTTCTGTGCAAGAAATGCTGTTTTTCTTGTCTTCCAGTATTTTTAATGTGAACTCCTTTTAGTCAGGACCTAAGATAGAATGGATTATAGAGATTTGAAATTCCTCTTCGTGTAAAATTAGTACCACTTATCTCCTGCACAAGCACCCTCCTCAAAATCCATAACAATTATAAGGATTTTAAGGAAGCATTTTTGTCCAGATATGCATCAAGCACTTAGCCCTTCTACATAAACTGGAAGCTATTTTCGAATGCATCACTCATCTCTCTGTTTGTGGGCACAAATGGGAAAATGGCTTTTTCCTTGGAAGTGTGGCCTCCTTTAAAACTCATTTGGTTTGCTGATGTTGCCCTACTAAATGTCAGGGTTTGTAACAGTGGGGGATTTTAATATATGTGTGTGTCCTGGAACTGGCAGTGCTGGATATTGGGATGTGACCTGGCAAAACAGGGAGATAAAATCTAAATTGGATATTATGTGGGTATAGGAATCCTAAAAGAAAATCGTTGCATGTGTCAGTAATTGATTTTGACACATTTGTTGACTGCGTTGTGCCAAATTTCTGTCTTCCTCTCTGCATTCTTAAGTCTTTTCACCTCTAACCACCACAATGTGATATTTCTACTTCTTCTACACTCCCCATTTACTCATTTCAGCCTGCAATTATAATTGTTTAAATGTTATTGTTTAAATCCAAGACGTAAAGTGTGCCAGAAAACGAACCCATCATCATTTTGGCATTGAAAAATCACTAGATCCAATGCAGTTACCTCCCCACACCCAAAGCAAAGAGCAATTCTCAGATGCTTGAAGTTGACATTGGCAGAGTTATTAATACTTCTGGCCCTGCAAGGCAGCAAAGCTGTTATTAATATAGATGAAGCACTTAGTGCTGATGGAGACAGCCAGAGGAGATGGCAGTACTGCTTTGCACAGGGATAAAAGGATTTGTAGGAAATATTTATCTTTTAAATAGCAGGGTGGCTGTTCCTGAGCAAAAGAAATCAAACATCACCTAGGTGTTAGTTGTGCATTGAAAATACTTTAAGAAGACAGGAGAGAAGAAGACAGGTGCAGTCATGACTGAGGTGGTGTCCACACATTTCTAGAAACTGATGGGGTTTTTTGGAGGTGCATAAAATAGGATTAAGTGTTGAGAGCTCTGTTTTGAGTATTCAGCTTTTTCAACAACTCACTTCTCTTGATAGCAACGTAGGCAGCACAGGATAACGCAGAGAGCACATGCTGTTAATAATGGAGAGTTCCAGAGGTAAGAGACCAAATTTTTTTCATGATAATCAAGAGCCTTGACTGTTTGTACTCCTGTTCTTCATCTGGAAAGCTAGGGGGTAGTTTGGAGTCATCCTGGTTATCACTGGAGTTATTAAACTGCTGCATACTATGCCACTCCCAGCTACTAAGATATATTTACACACACACAAAATCCAGTGGTTTAAGAAGGTGCTGATATGTAAAATTTCAGCAAATATAAAAATATTATTCAGAACTCTGTTTTAAAAACCTGATATAAACACACTATTTAAATGGTTTATAGAGTCTGCCTGTTTCTTCATTAATATTATTATTTTTATTTATTAAATATTTTATGTGTTAATTTATAGTTTAATTCTCTTCATTCCCACCTTCTGTTTTCAGTGGTGATGTTGGGGAAAACAAGCTTAAAAAAAGGTGGAGAAATTTCCAGTGGAATGGTGTTTGAGTTCAGAAAAATCTCTTGAATGGAAGACAAGGGGGACAGGAGGAATTTGGCAATTGGAGCACAGTTAGAATAGGAGCTGTGACAACTGAGTAGGAATCAGTCAGATTTTCAGAAAAAAGGACTGCAGGAGCAGGATTTGAATTCATTACTTAAAAAAAGGAACTGAGAATGAAGGAGATTTTATCTGAAGTGGTGAAGAGAGGGGAAGAGTTGTTTTGAAGACAAAGTTAATTAATTTTTAACTGAAAATACTAACAAAAATTGAGCAGAAGCACAGACTGGGAGAGGATGTGATGAACAGGAACAGAAAGGCATTTTGCAGATGATTTTATAAAGAATTTAGCTCAAGGTATATGTGCTTTGTAGCACAGAGTTGGGGGGCATGTGGATTAAAATTTTTGATGGCATCCTTGGAGGTTTATAAAGCTAAAAAATTGTGCATTATTCTTACAGCTCTGTGGCAGAGGAAGATCTTGATCCTTTCCTAAGGAATACAAAATTCCAGTATGAAGCTTTCCGAAGTAGCAGTAAGTCTGCCTTTCCTTATGCATGTCTTTAAATCTTGAGGGACTCTGAGGAGCACAGAGGCTGCTGCTTTTTCTAGAGAAACAGATTATTTCTATTTTTGTATTTATGCACACAAATGTAAAATGTATATACATATAGCTGTAATATAAAAATCTGATCTGATTTTTTATATGACAGATAGAAGACAGTGGTGAACTTTTCTTGTAAAACCAGACACTGTATTGAACATGCAGATGTGTGTTTATAGCTTTCTTTAATCATCCCTTGCCAAAATAATTAGAATCATATTAATGGTTAATTTTTTTCCTAATGAAGGGCAAGAGGGAATTTGGCTGCCCGTACTTAAACATTTCCCAAACAGTTTAGAGGAAAACAATTTGATAAGCTTTTATCTGTAAGTTTTGATGACAGCACATGATAATCATTAAGTTGGGGGATTGATGGCAATTTTTGAGGAAATACTGTGAGTAGTTTAGTTTTTTGGGGAGGAGAGGGTTGATTTTGGTGGTTTTTTTTTTTTTTTTTTACAAGTCTTCATACAAGTTCAGCTTACAGCTTACTAAATTCCTTTCTAGTTCTAATTAGGCAATGTCTTAGTGAGACTGACTATTAATAAGCTACTGATTACTCTTTGAACTGATGAAGTGCCTTTCCCAGCATTCCTGAGGTTGAAAGGGCCACAGAGCACAATGAAAGCTTAATTTAAAGGTTCACTTTTGCATATTGAGCCTGAAATTCAAGTACATTTACAAATTAAAAATACATTATGTTGTTCTTTTTTAAATAGGACTTTCATCTGATGCCACAGTGCTGACACCCAACACGGAGAGCAGTTGTGACTTGATGACCAAAACCAAATCAGTGAGTGGGAACGACGACAGCACCTCCTTAGATTTAGAGTGGGAAGATGAAGAAGGTATTTATCCTTCATTTCATTTTCATTCTGAACTTACAAGTTGAAGGTGTTGACAGTTTGAACTACATTCATTGTAAATTCGTTGTTTTCAAAAGGGAAGGTGGTTTAAAACTTCTGATGGAATTTCTGACAGGTTTGTCGTGATTAAAATGCAAATTATTTTTACTGAGAAAATTCCTTACTTTGATACATGTGGAGATAGCCCTAATAAATTAATTAATTTATTTGGATACTCCAGTAAATGTCGTTCCCTGCATTTTGTGGCGTTGACTTGTAAACTCCCAGCAAAAGCGATGGTGAAGAAATGCTGCCCTCTTGTGAGCCAGGAGCAGAAGGAAGAGCTTGTTCTTCCTTTTAAAATGTGGAAGTTGGTCAGGAGTATGACTTAAGTATTTTGGGAAAAACCCTTATTACTGTTACTGTAACATTCACTGGGAATGTCGACGTGCATTCCAGGGAGTATCCCAGCTCTCCACATCACTGCTGCTGTTTGTTACAGATATTTAATTTACTAAATCTGCAAAAGCTCTTGTTTGAAAGTTTATCCAAACTGTTGAGACCTTGACTATTGAAAAGCTCACCAAAAACAAGCAAGGGTTCCTTTTAGCCAATGCATAGCTGATTTTTTTCCCCATGACAAAGTCTGTAATTACTGACAAAATCAGTAGAATATTGGATGTCTTTGGGCAGTTTTCAGAAACACATTTTGCCTTATTTTGTGTGGAATTAAATATCCCTTTTGGAACAAACTGAAGACCTTTCCTAGACCAATAAATGCAGTATCTGTCCAAATTATAGCTTTGTTTCTTCTAGCAGAAACATAAAAAGCTAGATGAAAACTCACAGTGATGTGTTTCTCACAAACATGCTTTAAATCCCAGGCATGAACAGGATGATTCCAATGAGGGAACGCTCCAAAACGGAGGAGGACATCCTCCGGGCAGCGCTGAAATTCAACAGCAGGAAGACAGGAAGCCACCCAGCCTCAGCCTCTGACGATTCCAACGGGCTGGAGTGGGAGAATGACTTTGTCAGCGCCGAGATGGATGACAACGGCAATTCCGAGTACGCCGGCTTCGTCAATCCCGTGCTGGAATTGTCGGCCTCGGATGTCAGGCTGTCGGATTCCGACCACCAGGACAGATAGTGATGCCATCTGCATGGCCCCTGCTTGTGACCAAATGCTGGAAAGGGAAATGGAATGTACAAAGCCAATTTGCTCTTTTGTAACCTGCTTCCCTTTTTCTTACACACGGATCGGCAAGGAATGGGAATGACTTGCTGTCTGAGTGGATTCAGAACTAAGTGCAATTTTATCATCCACATTCTCCACTTTCGTGAAAACTGGGATGATTCTGTTGTGTATATTTCTGGATATCTGGATTTAATATAAAATTATCTGCACTAATTGAAGCTTCATAGCTTGACTTATCTATGTTTTAACTTGCCTTTTTTCTGGACAGTGTTTCTATTGATTTTGTCTTAAAATTCATCATTGGCCTAATATTTATCTCAGAAACAGTCTTATATAATTTATTTAATACTTGAATATAGAAAAATAATTTTAAAATATTTTTATTTCCAGTCTGTGCTTTTTGACTTGCTCTTCAGCTGTTTAGAGGATGTAAAAGTAAGAGCTTCAAAACAAATTTGACACGTGGTAAATGGCAGATTTTTCCCTGTCTAGCTTAAAGTCTTCCTAGCCTTGTGTTGTCCTTTTTCCATTTACTTTCTTTTTTAATTACTTTACGCTAAGCACAGTTGACCTCAATGAACATAGTAAAAATCATCAGGTTAGGAAAGAAATTGTCTTGTATAATATGACCGATTTAGTAAGAGTGTGCTAGATAGAAAAACAAAAATACAATAAATTCTCTATGTGTCAATAAAACGGGAATTTTAACCAGTGCAGAACTGGGAGGACCAAAGTCTTGTTTTCCTAGTCCCCCTGAACAGACCAACGTCTGCTGCTACATGGTCCTTAAAATTCTTTAGTTGTTGAAAATTTATAATTCAACTGGACCGGAACAATTACAGAAAAGCAACATTCTGTGAGCAAACTGGGGGAGGGATGATGGCTCTGCTGCTGGGGTGGGAAGAACAAGAACCTAAAGACTGAATTTCTGTGTCTGCATTTTGAAAAGACAGAAGAAAAATCCATGCTTTAACAGTGTGTTTAAGTGCTCTGCCTTTCCTGTGCCTCTAAAGTAGATGGTTACTCCTGCTAGTATGGCCTGAAATCCAAGGAGGATCCAGTGAGTGCACCACTGGTGTCCTGTGCTCTGTGGTCTCCCCCAGTATTCCATGTAAAGCATACTTTTTAACAAAAGAGAACCTGCAAAATACTTGGCAGATCTCAAGCTTTCCCCAAAGTTTCAAAGTAAAGCCATTTTACTCTGCCATTATTTTGTGTAGCTGTCTCGTTTTTCCTTGGAAAAAAGGATGATAGGGTTTCACTTTGTTTTGGAGTAAAAGGAACACATTGTGATAAGTAATAAACCTGCACCGTCATCATCGTGAGAACTGAATTTGTCGGTGAAAGCTGTGTTGCTGGTTTAGATAATCAGAAACTATTTGGAATATTTGAGTCATTCCAGTGTGGGTAAAAAACAAAAATACTGCACACTGGGATTAAGTATGTACAAATAACCTGAGAGAACAGGTAAATCCTGCTGGTAACATTCCATCTCTTAATTTCAATTGTAGCTATGTCACTGAAAATATTTTAATGCCATTATTTACGTTTGCAATACTTGTAATGAGCTTTAAAGATTTCTACACATCAAATGTATATTTTGGGTTCGGCCTAAGCTACTGTTAAGTGACTTCTGGACATTTCTTTGTACAATATATTCCTGTAGGAAGGAAGGCAACTTCCTCAACATGTAAATAACATGTTTTTTACCTGCTGAAACTGTCACCTGCCCTGCACTGGTCACTACTTTTCCTGGCCAGTGAACATGAGGTGACCTGGTCCTGACCATGCCTTGAGGAAGTCAATTAGCTGATAGTCCTGCCCTTAAGATGAACAAGTGCTTAGGAAAAAGGAGGCTGACTCCAGCTTTTTCTGTGATGGGCATGTTCTGTAGCCATGGTTAATAATAACATTTGCAGCGCTCAGTGCACCACACTGAGTGACTTTGAAGTGATGCTCCCTACTTGTGGATATTTAAGAAACTGAGAGATTCTAGAAACAGCTCATGTGAAACAATTCAAGGGTACTATAAAGCGTGTATCTGTACAAATTCAAAAGTCATTAAAATTTTCAGCAAGTCTTACATTTGGCAGTGTTGTATCTGTTGATGGGTTTGTGGCAGCCATGTCAGAGCCCTGCTGAATCCCACAGTGTTCCTCCTGGAGACTTGTTGCTTTGGAAGGGAAGCTCTAAACAAGCTGCACTAACAGAGGACCTGAGGAATTTGGAGCATGGAGCCCTTCTGTTGGAAATGAGCAGCTGTACCCTCCTACTTCAAACGTAAAATAACCTTCCCTGTGTAAATTAACTTCTGCTGGGTGAATCAACATAGAGATAGGAGATGATTAATTTTTGAATGTGTATTTTAGATGGTCGATTGTTACTTCAGGTAAATAGAGTTGTAGAAATCATTGTTTGGAAACCACAGCCTAGTTCCAAGAGTGGAAAACATGGCAACAAAGTAATTTTGTCAAGGATGAATGAATAGACAAATCCTCCGTAAGCGTGTGTTTGAGTGTCATTGCCTCTCCCATGACTTTCTCTCGCTTGTGGTTGGTTGCCTTAATCTCAGCTGTTCCTCCCCTCAGTTATAATTATGGTTTTCTTGGAATGATTAATGCTGAAACGCATCCTAATGTTTAGGGATGATAAGATGGGTAACTCCTATGTATGGTCTGATTCTTTCCAGTGTGTCTTTCAAGTAAACTAAAATATTTGACCAAAAAAAAAAAAAAAGCCAAGAGTCAGTGAAACCTGAGCCCCGACAAAGAAAAACTTCACTGAAACAACCTGCGAAATACTTCAAAGACAAGCAAATTATTAGCTTTGGGGCGGGGGGTGGAGGTAGAAAACCTTCTGAAAGTATTTCAGTCAATTCTTGCCTTGGAGCAATGGCACTTTGGAAAAGTCCAGAACAGTGTCAGCGACAATCTCTTACCTGGATGGTCCTGGAAATAATTTTATCTATCAAAAATTCTTTTAGATTGCAGTTATGTAAGACAGCAACCAAACAATTATATTACAAAATTTATCTGTATTTTTATAGACCATGATCATTGGTGCTATGTTTGTCTACATCACAAGCAAAAGTAGTTAACTTGCAAAATATATACACATGTTAATAAGTAAAAAAAAAAAGCCAAAATCAAACCCTCTTGTGAAGTTAATAAAAACATAAACTTAAAAGAACTTTGCTGACAGTGTTTTTAAGTTGCAAAATCTGTGAAGCTACAACCTAGGCTTGCAAATACTGTCTGGAATTTCATGTCAAAAGCAAAGCACAAAGGACAACATGCAACAAGACATTGTGTGGCTACTTGGCTGGGATCAAAACCCTGCTGTGCATGCTCTGTATTAATGCCTGTTAAATAGCCGTTCAAGGCACGTGGCCACGGTTCTGGCATTGGATCTGCCATGGATTTGAGTGGCTCCCTGTGTCCCACACATTTCTGAGCATCAGTGAGCACTCATGCCTTGGTGAAGACAGCCGCAGAAATCTGTTTCTGTGGGATAATGTACTGGAATGCCTGTGCTGAAAAACACCGAGTAAGAAGACTGATTTGCAGCAGACACTGAGCACCACTAAGAACAGTGGACTGAGGTGACAGCCTGTGCAGGCTACAAAACCTGATCGAGTCTCCTTCTCTCCGCTAGCACAGCTCATTTTCATCAATCTCTGTGGGGCTTTTGCCTTGGGAAAGAAAAATGGAGGGCGAAATGCCATTCTCGGGTATAGGCTGCAAGGATGGCATGCATGGCAGGCATCTTTCTTGTAAGACTGGTGCTTCACTCAAGTGTAAGTGAGTCTCAAAATAATCCACAGACTCCCCTTCTTGAATCTCTGCTAAGATCTGGTAGTCCCCAAAACAAATGATGCACTTCCAGGGCAGGTCGGTTTTGTTCAAGTAACCCAGTTCTGTTTGGTTGACAGTCAGCTTTGTTTTCTTGCTCAAATTCTTTATCTCAAAACAGTATTCCGAGGTGTGGAGCTTCCTGTAGAACTGCAGGGAGAACTGGATCCGGGAGACGCGAGTGTCCATCAGGTTGTAGCGGCAGATGTTGGAATCGCGGCCGAACTTGGCCACCTCGTCTGCCCTGACCTGCTCACGCTTACAGAAATTCAGGCAGCGGAACATCATCTTTTCATCCTGGCAAGGGTGGTAAAAGGTCAGGTGGAGGCACGTCACTGTTTCTTCTGTTTCAGCTTCCTCAAAAGAGGTCATGATGGAAAGAGTCCTCAGAACAAGAAAATGGTAAAATCACGGCGTGGAATCACTGTGGAACCAAACAAATTGGTTTCAGTGTGGCATGAAAATACTTCCTGTGCTTGCTGCACACTGACTGTAGAGAACTTCTAGATAACTGGCTGACAATAAATGTGATGAAAGCACTGGAGCAAAGAAGTGGGAGTTCAGAAGCCACGATGACCATTGCTGCCAACAAGCTCTACATGAGGATCTCACAGGCAAATTTAGCTTTGCAGGAAATATGTCATTTAGCAGTAAGACTTACTTGATGGACTTAAAATGGAGCAGTAAATGGTACTGCCTGGGCCTGTGTGCTCTGCTCTCGGTGTGTTCTGTGACTGGAAGGTATCAAATGGCTTTTACCAACAGTCTGTCTGTAGGCAGTGATAATTCAAATATGTATACAGCACTCTTTTGGCTCTTTGGTCAGAAATGACCTCTTGCATGGAACAAGTATTCAGAAGCAACTACTGTAACAGCATAAAGAATGAATGCAAAAGCTGGACTATCCATGAAACCTAAAAGAGGAATTGTCACCAACTCTAGCTATTTCCCCATTGCCTGCTGGAAAATCCCAGCTCTCTGCTGCTGCAGAAGTGCTAAGGCTAAATTATTTTTCTTGGGTTCGGTGGTTTTGTGTTGTTTTTAAAGTTTCTCACATGCAGCAGAGACCACACACTTATGAACTAAATTCTGTTCCAAAGCCTGAGCATCTGCAGTGCATCCTAATAAAATCTGAGAGATCTGAGGAACGGCTGTCATCTTGGTTCTCTAAATGTCTTCCTGCCAGTGTCTTCCTGCACTGAAACTGAGTCTAGAGAAACAAAAGTCTTGCCACTTAAAAGTAGAAACCAGCAAATGAGTTCCCAAGTTACTCACCAGAGAAACATGTGAACAACCATTTAACTGGTATCCCACAGCACAGATGTTTGTCATGTTTCTCCGTCCAGACTGCAGTAAGTTCCCAACGTGTCTCACACAGATCTGGAGCTCACCAGCTCCATTCAGAGCTTTTGGGTAGGTGAATCATCACTTCAATTAAGTGATGATTGTGCTTTGTGATGATGGAGTTGACTTGTGTTTTTTAAAGCTCACTCACACGACTGTACATAAACACCAAGCACAGTGAGTTTTGTTGTATCAGTGCATTACTGTCTGTGCAAAACCTCAGAAAGGCTTCCTTTGCACCTTTAACCCAAAGCCAGCAGCAGTTCTGACACAGTTAGCTCAGCAACCTCAGCTTGGTTACTGAAGTAGGCTGCAACAGCACAGATGATGAGTGCAACACAGAATTTCCAGCAGAGCTCGCTTTAAAACAAGCTAGGAAATATCATCTGTGCTTTTGTTGGCAGGAATACAGAGAGCCACCCTGACAGCAGGTTATTCCTTTGCCATCTGTGAGACACGCTATGGCAGCATCATTACCAACCCCTCCTCCTTGTAGATTCCTCAGCTCTGGGGCGCTGGAAGCAGCCCTGTGAGCAGCAGGATGGACTGTGCCCGTGGCTAGCCCTGCCCTTCCTTGTTTTGCACCAGTAAGGGGATATTACATGAGGTCATCTTTGGGGAAGGGGAAAACCACTGAGTACTTTCACTTTGCAGATCAGCTCACAGAGACACTCTTCTGTCCCTAGACTTCAGCTCACATCAGTAAATTTTACAAACGGCTACACTTAGTAATTAATAAAGAACAGACCCCCACTGCTGCAGCAGCAGCCGCTGATGAACCTGGATCTCGGCAGCTCCCACAGACCCCGACTCAGATCCATGATCGCCTCAGGCATCCCCAGCGCGGCTGCCCAGTCCTGCCCTAAAGGTTTATTGGGGTTTAACATGCTGAATATTCTTTCACGTAAATGCTAAAGGAGTTCCTACTTACTAGAGCGTATTGGTCAGGAGAAGGAAACTTTCTGTAGTCAAATCCAGACTTCTCCCGCAGCTCTAAGGCAGCCGCTGCCCTGCTGCTGTCCGGAGTCAAACCGACCGTCACCTCACCTCATCCTCTCCCATGGCGAGTGCCATTATCCCCACAGCCAGCGGCAGGAGAACGACGCGGAGCACGAAGAACACAGGCTCCGGCCCCGGCTCCACCTCTCGGCGCCACCTCCCCACCGCACAGCCCGCCGAGCCCGGGATCTCCCGACCGACCCGCCGGCTTCGCGGGAGCTGCCGGGAGAGATCCCGGTCTGCCTGCCCGCTGATCTATCCCGCCCTCTTCCTTCCCCTCACGGCCGCCCGGCCCGGCTGCCTCCTCACCTGCCGGGAGCGGGGCTGCGGCGCCTGCCGAGGGCTCCAGCGGCTCCTCGCTCCCGGGGATTCCTCCCCGGGGCGGCG
>VZRM01002028.1:60492-98673 GCA_013397955.1 Grantiella picta | reverse complement strand
CCGCCCCCCCCGCCGGCTGCGCGGGAGCTGCCGGGAGAGATCCCGGTCTGCCTGCCCGCTGATCTATCCCGCCCTCTTCCTTCCCCTCACGGCCGCCCGGCCCGGCTGCCTCCTCACCTGCCGGGAGCGGGGCTGCGGCGCCTGCCGAGGGCTCCAGCGGCTCCTCGCTCCCGGGAATTCCTCCCGGAGCCGGCGGCAANGGAAGTATGACTTTTTTTAAAAATAAAAGTGGGGGGGGGAGTTAAATTGTTTGTTATAGAGAATAACCCGAAAGAAATAGCCAGGGCTCTCTCCGGGGCTTACGGGGCCGTCTGTGTCCAGAGCCATGTCAGGGATCTGATCGCAGGTTCCCGGCCTCAGCTGTCGGGCAGAGTAATTTCGATTTTACCCCCCAAATGAGCGCTTTGAGGAGCAAAACGCCTTAGTAAGCGGAGCATTATAAGCATAGCAGTGATCTGGTGATGTTCTTAAATTGGTTCTTTTAAAATATTTGGTTGTTTGCTTAAAGCGACCATAGTTCAGCTTCATTGCACCACCTTCGGGAAATAACCTAATCTTTCCCTGGCCGCTGATCTAAACTGACCTGAAAAATTTATCTTTTCCTTTCTTCTTTCTACCCTTTGCAAATTCTGAGGCAGCCCCGGACTCTTCCTTATCCAGCGCCTTGGTTTTTCATATTGATCTACATTACTCCCCAGCACAGAGCAAGTGTCAAAGCAAACTGTTCCTTTTCAATCCAAATCCCAAATGTTCAGTGTCCTCCCTTCCCTGTGCCTGTACAGCGTTGGGACTGGCGAGTAAGTACTGAGGGTTTGATTGCTTTGGCACGGGCAGAGAAATACGGCATTGGTTCATGTAAAGTGTTTTTCACTTGTGGGTTCTTTCTATATCTTCAACAAACAGGTAAATGACTCGTGGGTTGATAAGTTCCTTTGTAGCTCTCGTGGAATAACATTTATCTGTTTGCAGCCTAATACATCTGTTCCATGGGCTCTTCTCCTTGACATCAGGGAAAAGGGAAAAAAAAGGAATTAAACTGTGTTTTGCAAGAAGTTGTATTGAAAAGCAGAGAAGGAAAACAGATTATTCCAACTTTCTCCCAGATGAATGTGTTTTCTACAGTAGGCAGGTCTGGGCCTGTGCAGTCACTCAAGAAAAAAAAAAAGTACTTTGCTGCCTTCTGGAAAAACCAGGATTGTGCAACCCTGCTATTTATTGCATCTGATGATGGTTATAATTCCTGTCAGCCCTTTGTTTCTGGAAAACAGCCTGATTCCCAGGTCATGAGGGAACTTTTCTGATAGAATTATTTTGATTCTTGTACCTGTTGAGGTATGTAAGGACCTTTTCCTTTTTTTCCTAGTATTGTGTAACATCAAATTAGCTGCATATTCCTTATTGTTTTATGATTTAAGTATAGCTCTGTGCGATTTTGTACAGGGGAGGGCAGGAACTGGATTTACAACCTCTCTCTTCCATCAGTTTCTAACCAGTTGAAATGCTGCCAGCTTCAGGAAAACAACTCCAGGTTTGCCCTTTGTGAGTAAAAGAATACATGTAGGCACTCTGTGTCTGTGGGGTTTTTGGGTGATCTTCCTGCTAAAATTGTTCTGTGCTGTAGTAGAGCTCATTCCAGTGTTACAATGACTTCCTTTTTCTAGTTGAAATTTCTTCAGTCGAAAGCGAAACTGCAAATAAATGTGTCGTTTGGGCTAATTTAATATTTGTAACGCATAGGCTGGAAGATGGAGGTGGTTTTGGTGTGGATGTGACGGTGCACTGTTTTTCTGACAACTGATTCCTGTAACTCCAGAGCCTGAATGGGCAAATCTGGAAAACAGGAAACAATTCTAGGAACTTTTACATTACTTTCAGTTATAACTGGCTTCGAAAATGTAAGTCAGTGAGGGTAAATATGTTTCTTTCTCTTTCTGGGATGTTCACCGTAGGTCAGAAGGGATATAGAAAGTACAGTATCTTAATGGTCTGTGTGACTGGTTATGAGTTGGGAATGCTGTGATGTCATTTCTTAGACACTTGGGGGAAATGTCCTTTATAGTTCTGTGTCTGTAATTGCATAAAAGCCTTTCTGCAGACATTTGAGACCAACAGCAGTCCAGACCAGTCTGAAACTTTCTATTTGTCTCTGCTGTTTAAATTGACATGATGAAAGTATTCTCACCCCGCTGAATCAACAGCAAATATGGCCTGATTTTCGCAGTGCTGAGATTCCATAGTTCTGTCCTTCCCTCCCAAGGTCAGATTTTACACCTGGTTATCAAAACTGTCGGTGTAATGCTCAGGTGGGTGCAGTGGTAAAGGGTGACAGCAGCTGTAAATGTTGTGTGTGTATAATTCCTGTGGTTTTTTGGTCACCAGTGTTCCCACTCACTGGCACAGCTTGTCTGTGGTTTCATCAGGTGAATATGAAAGCAGAAGCTGTGACCTGGTGACACCTCTTATGCCAGGCATTGCAGTGGGTTTGAGTGCATTGCAGGGGTTGATTTTGAGGCAGAAATCTTCAGAAATGGTGCTGTTCTGCAGGGCTGGCTCTGGGCACAGGGCACAAGCTGTGCACTCACATTTCCGTGTCACATGTGTGACAGATGTGACATGGTGAGCTCAGCAGAATGCCCAAGATGGGTGCAATAGGTGCATAGTTTCCCCCCCGCCTCACCCTCTCCATATTCCAGGTGTGTCTCCCAAGGCACATGAGGCCTGTTCGCTGACTTTTGCCAGCGTTAAATTGTCACCTGTCACGTGGGCCTGGCCACGATGCTGCTGTACCCGCCCTGTCCCTGGGCTTGCTCTCCCAGGATGGCACAGGGCTGACCTGAAACCATCCTTGAGGGACGTGTGGAGTCACTGGGGAGGAGGTGAGTGAGAGCTGATTGATGTAGAGCCATAAAACCCAGGCTGCTTCACAGCGCTTTTCTTGGCTTGTTCCAAACCACCTGAGCACTCAGAGCACAGGAGTGGGAGCCAGTAGATGGCAATGTGTGACCGGACATGGGAAGACAACATTTGTTTTGGGGGATTTTTGTGTTTTCTGGGTATTATTTGTTGGTTTGTGGGTTTTTTTCCTTTCCTTTTTCTTTTTTTTTTTTTTTCATTTTAAGTAATAAATTTCATTTTGCTATTGCAAGAGTTGTTGAAGTACTTGTAGGTTAATGGTAATAATGGCAGTGGTAACTTCCAAGAGTTGGGAAAGGCCTATTGGAGTATGCAACAACCTGTAGTGAGGTTCTGCATTGAGTTATTGTTACTGTACAGCAACCAAGTGCCTTGTGTTCAAACAGGAAAGAAATAGGCCCTTCTCAAAGACAGGTGTACTCCAAAGATATCCCAGTGTATTCCACTGGATGTCACTGTGAGAGGGAAGAGAGGTGCCTGGGGAGGATGTGTGTTCACTGAACTTTCAGCTCCCAGTGCCCAGAACAGCTCCCCTCCATAAACAGAGAGGAGATCTTCCAAAGGAGGAAGAGAGAACACAGTTTCCTCTGTTTATTTCTTCCTTTGCTCCTTGTTTACTAAGGAAAGAGAACTCTCCCACTTCTCTTTTCAAGTTATCTGACCTGAATTAAACTGCTGAGGAGTCTCACTTTGACTGCTGAAGAGAACTATTCCTTACAGGATGGACTTTTTTAATGTCACTTTCCAAGTTCTCACTTTTGTTTAACATCATAATCTGCCCTTGGTCCTCCTTTAGAGCCTCTCTGGCTTCTCTCTTTCTCTTCCTTCTTGCCTGTCTGCTATCTCAGATCCTCTTCCGTTTTCCTGCCCCTCTTGCTCTCTGCTGTTCTTCCCTCTTGCCATCCTCCTGATTATTTTTCCTATTCCTCTGTCGCTCCCTCAACCTTTTGTTTGTTTTTTCTCTGGACTCTTTCTACCTCTGCTTGGATTCTCTTTAATGAAGACAATGAAGAGCTGCAAAGGAAAAAATTATTTGCGTGGCTATTTTGATATGGAGGAGGTTGAATGTTGCCTTCACCAGGCCCCACATTTTATTTTGGAGGCTGAATCTACTCTCTCTGTCTAGTTTGACACCATTCAGACAGAAATAATTTCATGTGTACAGTTCAGGCTGAGCAGAACCAACCCTTCCAGTTCCCTTCACTGAACAAAGAAAGTAATTTTGAGCAGTTAAAGATAATATAAACTGTTATTTTGCTGGTACATAGTAGGATCAGAGAATATAGCGAGCTTTTTGTTGTTTTGGTTTGGTTTTTTTCCCTTTAAATTTGTATCAGTGTGAAGGTGTTGAAGATTCCACATTGTGTGGCAATAAAAACACAGCTCCATTATCCCAGTTTATAGCATTTAAGGGCACCCATCTGTGAGCAATGCAGCCTTGGAGGTACATACATGACCATTTCTCTTTGGTTTCTTCAAAGATAGACATACATAGTCTGTGTCCCAAACTACTCAAGCAGCTTCCTTCCTACTCAGGGACACAGTTCATCTTCACCTTTGATTGTTCTGTAAGCCCTGTCTTTTTTGCTGCTTGTTGAGGTGTAGGAAAAAAGGATTTCTATTACTGTAGGCACATAAATTGGTACTGAGGGGTGGTGAAGGCAGCTGGCTGTCTCTTCCATCTTTGCAGCGCCTTGCCTGGGACTCCAGTCTGTCCCTGACAGAAACTCCTGGTGATGGAAACAGTAGGATTTCACAGCGCAGGGAGCATTGGTTTATGGCTCTGTGCATGGTCTCACAAGGGAACACTGTTCAATAGGCTTCAAAGTGATTCAGCCCTGGCATAACCGTGGCTGTGGCCACATGTAATATAGCCTGTAGCTCTTTAAAGAGGATTAGCCTTAGATCAGGGACAGCATTCATTGCTGGATTTCATGTAAAGTAGAATATGCTAATGAAATGGAAATGTCTACAGCAAACATTGCATAATATTGAGAACCTCAAAATTGAGCATTGTGTCTTGATGTCTCTGCTGGAAGCCAAACTTTCATATTCTAGTTGTTGTTTTGATAAAAACTGAAGTTTGTAATGTCACCACGAGCTCTTTATAGTAAATCAAGATCTAGTTTGCAGTTTTACAAGCAAAGTTTAAAAGATAGCCACGAGCATTTGAAGGTAGCTTTTCAGACATTGTCAAATGCTTTAATGATGTCATAGTTCTACAACAGAGACAAAACCCACCCCGTTTAAACTATCATCATTTGGGTTTTCTGCAGCAGGCATAGGCTTTCTTTCATCCTGTGTTCTCTTCCCATCTGCCCATCCATTGCTTTAAACACCATTTTTGGGTTTACAGGAGTTTCAGCATCAGTCCTTCAGAGACACAGTGTTTCTGACATGCATTTCTGAGCCATTTCACCATTTTAAGGCACCTTCTGCCTGTACCTCCGCCTCCACTGGCAGTCCAGTAGGCTTCATTTGGCTCTCCTATTTCACTTTTATGCCAGTCTTTAGAGAGCTTGAGGTTTAATATTGTACAGATGGAATAAAAGCTCCCAAACTTCAAGGTCACCCACGATTCCACATTGTTGCCTGTCAAGGAACCCGTTCTCCCTGGGTTTTTAAGCTCCACAGAAAATTTCTGAAGCAGTCTCAGTGCCTGCCCTTGGAAATGTTTACACCTGCTCTGGATGCTTCCCTTCTGGCATGAGGAAATCCTGCGAGCTCCTCTCACCAGCCCGACCATGTGTATCCACTGCCCAGGGCTCGGTGCTCACCAACGCCAAATATAAAACACAGTGATGGACATTAAATACCCCGATGGGCCGTTTTGCCTTTGTGCACTTGAAGTGCCTCATCCCAGTCTGCTGGGGCATAAAAGCGCAAAGAAAGCCTTTGGGAAGAGGGTCCTTCTGGCTGCACTTCCCAAACGTGTGCTTTCATTGCTTAGTAGTTTTTGCTTTCCGTGCGGCTCCATATCTCAGGATTTTGTTGTTCTGGGATTTATTTTCTATGGTTTTTGGGGTTTTTTTTTAATTTTGCTGTTTGGAAGGGGTTTTTTTTCTGTAGACGTGGAGGGTGATGATACATATTCATGAAAGAGAAGTCTTTCCAGCCCCTGCCTGCGCTGACAAAGACTTAGCTGTTTCACACAGCAAGCTGACTGGAATTGTGTGGGGCCTGCCTGACCAGATTAGAGCAAACAGCCAGCTTATTCCTTCAGTCGTCAGGCCTCCCCTTCCTAACAATTTCCCCAATTGTCATTTTGACAAGGCTGTCATTAGGTGATGGCTTCTTTTGGCCATTTTCAGATAAAGATAATTTCCTTAACTTCCATTTTATTTGACAACAAGTAGTTTGGGAGAGAAAGGAAGTGCTTCAGTAGTTTATGGATTAAGGGTTTGTCACTTCAAAGGCATCTTTGATCTAAAAATATGTGCTGTACCAAATTCATTATGCCTTTTTTTCTTTTTCTCTTTTTTTAGAACTTTTTAATTTATTGATCTGCCCCTCAATTATTCCCTTTTTTTTTCCCCCATCCCCTAGTAGTACTTGGTATAGCAGTGGTGAGGGAAAAGTGCCAAAGTGGCCTCTGTGAAAAGTCATGACCAGGGCAAAACAACAGGTGCTTTTGTTCCCTACTCTGCTTTTAGCCAGAGGTCCTGCCTGCTTCTGCCGTGGCAGCTCCATTAAAAACTGGGAGACAGAGTATATGCTCCACATTTTGTGTTCGTCTGGGTCACTCCTCTGGTGTAACTGGCCTAAAACCATGGCTCTGGTGTAGTTTGGAGATGGGTTTTAACTCCCTGATGCCCCTTCGTCAGCTCCATGTGGTGAGCAGTTACTGAGCGGCTTTGGCTCTGTTCTGTGTCTGTGCTGCACCAAGAAATCCCAAACCTCATTTCAACAAACAAAACTAGAAAAGCTTTTTTCCCCAGCGTGTTTGCAGCTGAAATGCTCTTCCACAAAGCACTGAGCTTTGGGTGCAGTGGCCATCGAGTATGTTGCTTCCCAGACCCCATCCACCCGGGGAGGGATGCTGGGAGTTGGATTTGGGAATCCTTATGGGTCCCTTCCGACCTTGGCTACTTCTGCAGGGAGAGTGGGACGTGGTGGGGGTTTTAATATGGATTAAGAGCCAGGCTTTTCCTGCCTTAGCTGTGTCAGGCGCTTCACTTCCACCCCTCCTCTGCTCTTTACGATCCACAAAACTCTGTCCTTGGCTACAGCAGTGTAAATCCATCGGGGTAGCCCATTATCCTAGCCCCACACAGGCTTAGCTGGGGCTGGAATTTGTCCTGTATTAATATTAATATCCTCTCTACCTAATTACTTCAGCTTTTCCTGTACTGTTACCTCTGCATTATAGCAGCCGGCAAAGCACCTCCTTGCTGCTGGAGGCTCTTCTTGATCCCATTTCCAAACAGAAGCACTTCTGCTTCAGCTCTGGCTGGGGAAGCTGTGCAGGGGCCGGTGTTTTTTTTCTTCCCTTTTGCCTGCTAATTGGCTGAGACCACCAGAATTTGGAGGACACAGATGTCACTGATAGTTTGCCTAGGGAGCACATTCATGCCCATCTGTTGCAGTCTAGAAGGCTGTTCATATATCCACAAGGCCTTCATTTAATTCTTGTCAGAAAGTAATGTAAATCCAGTTTACCTCAGAGGTCACAGCCAAGATTTATGCCAATGAGCCCCCTGCAATTTACACACACTGTAGTTGTATAGGATGAAAAGAAACCCTTTCATGTTGGTGCATATTAACAAGAAAGCTTGCCTTAGGAGAGGCTTTTTGATTGAGATTCTTCCTTATTTTAATACAGCCAGTTGGGATAGCCAGCTTTACCAAAAGAAAACATCTAATCTTTAAGCCAGAGAAGTAAACTAGCTAACCAACTAACTAAATAAAGCCCCTAGCAAATCTATTTATTTTTTTAAAAACATCATTTTATGAAGAAAGATAAATGCTCTAGGAAAACACAAGCATGTGTGCACTGAAATATTCGGGGAAACTGAATTTGCCTGCTGTGGGAGAGGATATTAACTCAATTATTGAAACCTTTGCTAAGTTACCAAGAGCATGGGGTTTTTTTTTGGGCTGTGGGGTTTTTTGGTTGGTTTTTTTGTGTTTTAGTTTTTTATCCCTCAGGCTGCCAAATCCAAAAATAAAGCTGAGCCTGTTATTTTTGACAGGAGTGGCAGGAAGGACTCCAGAAGGCTCATGCACAAGTCCACAGAAGGGAGAGCAGCTGAGGATGCTATATGATGTGCATGCTCCCTCTTACCTGCTGCAGGTAAAATTACCAGCCTGAATGTTCCATTGCTCTTCCAAGGACAATCTTTTGCAGTTTTTTCAGTCTCCCTACAGGAAGCAACAAGAGATATAAAGTAACATAATATGGAGTGAAGATGAGACTGTAACTCTCAACAGCTACAGCAGACCTAGCGCTCCTCTGTGTTGTGATTTCATCCCTTGTCTTTATTAAGCACGAGACTCTAATAGCCTAAAGAGCTTCCCTAAAAATGAGTGTGGCTTCATTAACCTCAGGGAAGTCCCGAATGGAAGGGCCACAGTACTCCAAATTAGGCTGGAGGGAAAAGCTAGCAGTGCAAGTGGTGCAGGTACTTGAATTGAAAATGAGCTGTTAGAAAAGAAGCACTCCTAAGTACTTTGGTTATTAAAATTGCTTGTTGGAGCAGGCAGAGAAAAGCAGGATACAAAAATGGATCAGGATGTGCCAACTTGATTACAAAAGGGTTTCAGAGGTGGGCACCTCTGCTGCTTTAGGCTCAGTGTAGTTTGAGGGTCTTCCTTCCATTTATGCTGGCTCCGCTCAGAGGGGTCCTCCACCCTTTTCCTCCTTCCTGCTCCCCAGTTAGTCATGTCCATGGATTTTACCTTTCAAATGTTTTAGGCGTGAAAATCAGTATCATTTGCACGGTGCCGTAATGACCGGAGTGGTTTGGGATTAGGAGGCAGGAGAGCAAGGCACCGCAATGAAAACAAGGCTCACATTCTAAGTTCCAGTATAACACTTAAAATAATTAAAATGTTTATTTGAAAGTCAAAACAGCCTCAGTCATAAATAACTATCCATTCCTCGATTGATTGTGTCGAGTCCCAACCGAGAGCTCTGGGAATAAGGTTTATTTGCTCCCTGTTGGGATTAATCCATAAATGTAGTCTCCACATGGAACTCATCAGGTCTTTGCTTCCTCTTCATTAGTCTCCCTGGAACTGGAGGGTAGCCTGAATAAGATGAAAATTAGGATAATATATTTTCAGAGAGAAAAGGTCTGGTGATCTCTAATCTGTGTTTCAGGACCATAATGCTGTGGAAAATTTCCCAAATGATGTTGTCTGAGAAACCAGCGCTTGTTATCCTTGGTGCATTTGAAGTTTGAATGCAGCAATTACATCTTCTTTTTCTTAAAGCCTCCAAAGCTAATTGCAGTCTTAAACCGGCTAGATTGACTCCCAGGCTTCCTTCCATCCATGGCTGAACTTAAAATTCCTTTCTCTTGACATATCTTTTGGTCTTCTAGCCCAAGGGCTCTCAAATGTCACAGTATAGCCCATTTCTTATTAAAAAGATCATTTTGCTGTAGCCCACCCAATTCTTCATCCCTCTTGTCCTGAACCCCAGCTCCAATTAGAGGGCAACCTAAAATGTATTTTCTCATCCCCTGGGACCTTTGTAATATTTTTTTTCATCGTGTTTGATGCGAGAAGTTATTTTAATCCAGGCTCCAACCAGAAATGGTGCAGATTTTTTTTCCCTCACAATTTCTCTTTAAAAGTAACAATTTCTATCAATTTCTATCAATCTCTAACAATTATGTCGACCATTTAAAAGCTGGTTTTGCCCAAAACTGTAGTAAAGGAGGTTTCCTGTCACCAAGAAATGCTTAAATCCTTGATCTGATGCAAAATTGTTTTTATTATGTGTTTTCAAACAGCATTTTTAAGTGCATCCTTAGAAAGCATTTTTGCCCAGGCAGTTTTGCAGCATGTCAAGCTGCAATTTTAACCACTTCAAAACCACCTCCTGAAAGTACCACTTGTTAGGATTTAAGGGAACTTTAATAAAGCTGATTAGTAACCATTGAGAGAGTTCTAAAGGCCTCCAGAAGTTTTTGCTGTTCTGCTCTTGGGCTTTAGGCTCAGGTCCTGTGTTTCCCCAGGAAAGCTGTGTGCCTGGTTATTTCCCCCTCCCAGCTGTCACTCAACGCCGCAGCTGTCACAAAACACAACTTACAAAGTGGCATCTGTGTAAAGGATGCTGATGTGGTTTAAAGCTCTTTGGTGCATTTTAAGCTGATTTTATGATGCGAGTCATTGTCCCCGATGATGGGTCTCAAAAGACTCTCTACCTTCTGAGTACTAATGTACAGTTTATTGCACTTTTCTCCGTGGTTCCAGCACTTTGGTGCTGCTGCTGTTGTAAATCATTATTTTATTACTCCAAGTGTCCTTGCTGTTTATTCAATTCTTTGAAAAAATGTACTTGAAGAAAAATTCCTCTCTTGCTGACATTCATAGATCACTGTTATGGACCTGGCAGTTTCCTGGTGAGTTAAATCCTCCCAGTCCAAGGAAGCCGAGTGCTGTACTTCCACACTAATTTGGGCTTCCCTGCTAAGCTCTGGCAGCTCTTTGTGAGAGTGGCAGCTTGTGTGGCTCACAAAGCCACGGGGCCCTCCTGCCTACAGTAAAGACCCAACGAGAGCTAGGCTGCAGCACTGCCTGAGCTGCCCTTAAATGTCTGGTTTGGGGCTCTGGGCTGCAGCACAGAGAAGTGGAGCACGCCCATGAGCTCCCTTGGATGCTCCTAGTGCCATGTTATTTTTTGTGAAGGGAAATATCCCAGCGTTTGTTTGCTTTAGTGTGTCTTCACAGCAAATTCTGCTCAAGGGCATTTATTTGTTACCGGCTGCAAGGTGGCAGCTGAGCACAGGCCTTCTCCAATGTGCTTCTGCACACTCCTGAAGCAGTTTCCAGTTCCAAATTCCCAGGACTACTGTCCACCCACAGCAGATCCGAGGCAGGTGTATATGTGCTTGGTAGTAACTCGAGTGGGCTCCCTAGAAAACGGGATTTTTGAGAAATCAATTACACAAAGGAATGGAGTCAGGGCCAGATGGCAGGGATGCTTCATCCCAACCTGGGAGGTACTCCTGGGACAGCCTCACACTCCTTCCCACAGGGCTGGGTAATCAGATAAATCAATTAGCAGATGTCAGTGCAGTTAACAGAGCAAGCAACACTGGCATAGGTGTGTTAGTGTGACTATGCTTTTCTTTTCCCTGATGGATACCCAGCAGCTGGATCAGCTTTTCTAGACCTGGCAGGGTGGGAGCAGAGGACTCTGCTTTCTGGCTGTTGTCACTGGCTTCAGAGGTCTGTCCCTGCTGACTCAGAGGTCCTTAGGGAGAGGGGACCTTTGTGAACAGGGATGTGGACTTGGACCTTGCACCATGAGCAAATCCCATTGCTGGACCCTTTTTTTAGGTTCATCTTTGTCAGTGACAGGTAGTTCAGTCCCATCTCCTGGGTGGACTTTGGACCATGCTGTAGCTATGTCCCCAGCCCTGTCTCTGGCCCCATCTCCTTTTGCTTTTGGTGGGAGCCCCTAAATGGTTCCTGTGCCTGGTGCATCCGCAGGGGTGTGGTCCCAGCACCCAGCTATGCTCACCTGGATCAAGCCCTGCGGGGGGTGGCCCTGGTGGCTCTTACTTGGGGCTAAAAAGACAGGGAACCATTTCTGGGTTTTCCTTCTGTTTTTATCCGTGGCTCTGTCTCTTGCTGATCTTTTACTTGCTCCCCAGCTGCCGTTATGTGCTTGTGCTCCTTCCCTCAATCTCCCTTTTATGGCTACTTTTTAAATTTCTTCTTTCTGTGACATTTGTCTGCAGAGTCAGTCAGAGCCCCACTGAGTAGCTCCTGCCTCCAGGCTCTTTGCTGATGAATCCCATCTTTTGCCCTGCTCCACCTGCCCTTCCACGGCAGGCTCTCTGATCCTCTCTGCTTTCGCATGAGTGCATCTCTTTGCCCTCTGCTTTTCAGTCTGGCAGCTTGCTCCTGCTCGGTGCCGTTGAGAGCACAGCCTATCTGCCACCAGCTCCGGGATCCAGCGATCCCAGAGCTGCAACAGAAAGGGGGAAAACTGCCTGGAAACGTAGCTGCTAAAACGTGAGTGGTTTCCAGTCAGCAGAGCAAACTGTGCCTGTGTGGGTGTTCCTTTGCACTCCCCCCTTCACAGCCGTAGGGTTTCCCCTATTTTAGACATATTTTCACTGAGGCTGTTCCTGACTATATTGCTTCAAACTGCAGGAACAGTTTTCTAAGTGAAACCATCATCAAATTGGTTGGGGGAAAAAACGCAACCCCAAAATACTTATTTTGTGCCTAATTTTTGGAAGCTGACTGAGTGTTCTGGCAGGTGCTGAGTCAGAATCCTGGAATGGAAGTGGTGGGTGCTTCCTGCATCACCACTGACAGTGTCTTAAGCATCTGAAGGACTTGCAGTGGGACATACGTGGAGGACATTCACATGTGGGATGGCATCCCAGGGTAAAAGAGAGGGTCTCCGTGGTCTGGGAAATGCACACAGCATCCTCTTCTTTGCCATTCAATCCCAGATAACTGTGTGTGACAGCCCCAGCCTCCCAGGTGCAAAGGGCTTCGGCACAGCCCTGATAGTCACTTCCCTGCTTGGGATATCACGGCTCCATTGATGAGCCCGTCCTGTCTCCCTGGCACCTCGGAGATGTTCCCCTCACACACTGTCACCAGGACCCTGCAGTGATTTCACACACTCCTCTAATAAAGTCCTGCGAGGGCTGTCATGTATTTTCATGTATTTCCCCTATTATTTCCCCCTGCTTGAGCCTTTCAGATAATTGATGATACTTTAGTTAATCATTTTCCCCCTCCTTTGTTTGCCAGGTACCTCAGCCTTGAAGGGATCCTTTTCATTCGGACCCTGTGTCTTCTCCTGAGTAATTGATCACCGTGCACCCGGGGACACCCAATTCACAGCCGAGTGGGATCAGCCCTCATGAATAATCAAAACGCCGTGGCCGTGCTGCTGCAGGAGTGCGAGCGAGCTTTGGACACGCTCCGGGCGGCAAAGGCCGGCACGGGCGAGGGAGAGGAGCGGGAATACCAGCGGTGCCAAGGTGAGCTCTCCCCAGGAGAGGCGGCACGACTCCGCCGGCCCTCAGCCCTGCCCTATTTTTCTTCTCCGGGCAGATGAGTGTCAAGAGATGCCTGGATTTCGAGGCCATGAATGGGATGCGGGCTGCAGGCAGGCAGGGAAAGAAGTCCACTTTGTTGCAGTGAATTGCTGTCAGTTCTAATTTTAGGCTTCAGTAAACATGAGGCTGTAAGGAACAGTTTAGTTTGGGAAGAACAATGCCCAAAAGTTTGCTGATGCACATAAATTTCAGTTATTAAAAAAAAAAAGGAGAAAGGAAAAAAAGGGATGCAACTTCTGAATAAGGGCACATATTTCCTCTCCTTTCATAGGAACTGGGGGGAGGGCCCTCTCTGTTTGTCAGCTTCTCCTCATATATTAAAGAGCTCATTGCCCGAATCTTTATCTTGTAAAATGTGTGTGACCTCTATAAATGGTGTCCAAGGAAAAAAAAAATAAACCTTGCAATATCCCTCTTGAAAGGAAAATCCATGCTGGCTAAAGGCTGGAATAAATAACCAGGAATGGAAGCAATGTTTGGTGAGAGTCGAAAAAAAAGGATTCCTCATTTGTTTCAATGCTGGCGTTACCTGCTGGAAACCAGCTGTTATTTTGCCATCGCTGTGGTGCTGTGAAAGGAGAATTTATTATTTCTTAATTCCAGCAGAATTAAGGATTCCCTTTGCGTAAGACATCTGCGGCACTGCCCGTTTTCCAGTTTAGTGTTAATAATGTTTAGTTTTGCCTTGCTTGAGTGGCTCGGCCGTAACGTTAATGTGATCTTTAAAACCCTTTGTTTGTCCCGGGGCGCGGAGCCGTTGAGAATATGTTTTTCCGACCATCCTTGTTCTTGCTGGGAGGTCAGCTGCCTTTTACTGAAGCACCTAAGTCTGTTTGCGCTGGAGGGTGGCGTGTAGGTTTCTGTTATGGATACTGGAAGATTTTTCTCTCCTCTTTCTTTGTTTCCAACAAAGGGTACTTTGTTTCCTCGTTGCAAATTCTTTTACGTTTTATTATGGCTCCGCAGAATAGGCTCTTGAACTCCTAATCAGGTAGCGCTTTTTTTTCCCCCTCATCCTCCTCCCTCCTTTTCTCCTATTAAATACCACAAAGTATGAGAAATAATCAGTTTAGTTCCAGATAAGGTAAATCAGTGCCCTTATAATCACTCGATTAGACACGGTCCTTCAGGTAAACTGCTTCAGGAAATGGGCGATCAGAGCCTGAAGTGCTGCTCAGGCTTTTCCGAGGACCATGTTCTGATCAGCTGAAAGAAAAATACCCAGCAGCGGGGTGGTGACAGCGACATTAATAACTGCTGGGGCTCTCTGCCCGGGGAAGGCCGGGCCCCGCAGGTCGGCGGCTCTCGGCTTCGGGGGGACCCTCCCAGCGCCCCTCTGCTCCCGGGGCTGCTTTTGTTTCCCCTGGTTTTCTCAGACCTGGTGCAGGAAGGACTGAAAGCCAAATCCATAGAAATAGAAAAAGAGGGGAGAGGGGGAGCACATCCTTATCTCACTTTAGGGGGCAGGATGGATCTTAGGTGGGTCTGGATTTCTTCTTTATTTCTCTTTTAGGCTAGAAATCATTCCAGTCCACTTCTGTGCCCATTCAACCTTCATTAATCAATGAGTTTATATTGCCAGTGGTGAGAGCAGCTGTCTGTTACAAGGGTAAACTCTTGTCCTTGGAGCTGGACCTTCCTTAGGGAAAGGCTTAGGAAGCTCAGTCTTCCCCCTTCTACATGGGAGATAAGTCCTTCTGTCCATAACTTTGCATTCCTTGTGATGAGATGGGTATCCTTGCTCCTTGCCCTGATTTTCCAGTGAGAAGTGGGAGGGTGGGAGCACAGCCTCCTCTCCCCACCAGCTCTGCCACTTGGCCACCTTGCCATGGCATGGAGGGCTGAGCCCTTTCAGGCCACCACTTCAGGAGGATAAGGAAACTGGGTTTCATGTTAAGCCAGGATGTGTAACGGGAAGCTTTCCAAACCCCATGTTTCCTTGGGACAGCAACAAGTGAGAAAACACGGGTTGGAAAGGACGATAACACTGTATATTTGACTTGTTGTAAAAGGGCCCTAAATATCCAACTTCCTGTTTTTTCCTAGGCAAATCTTACCAGCGAATTTGCTGCAATATGAGCATGTAATATCCTTTTTATGAAGTTCATTTTCTACAGTCCCTGCATAAAGGATTGATTACAAAATATGTAGTAATGCATTTATTGTGTTGCCTCGTTAAAGCAATGATGGTCTCCGAGCAGGGTTTTTTGGGGGATTAATGGCCAGAAGAGGCCAGATCTGCAGCTGATGATCACCATTAACCCCATCTGGTCAATAATCCTTGTTAATCCACTTTTATTGGCCAGAGAGGCTGCCCAGCTGAGTGGTTAGCACGGCACAGCACATCCACATCACCCCTATTGCAAGGAAGATGAAATGTGGGCTGTGGCTGAAAGGAAGGGACAGATCCAAGCCCAAATCTCTGGCTGTGTGCTCCTAGCAGTTACATCCTTAAGTTGGGTCAGCTTGGAGATCCAACACAAGCTGATGGAGTGGCTTAGGACCAGTATGGAGAGACAGCAGGGAGGGCCAAACTGCTCAAGGGTATGTGCTTAATATTCATTATAACCCTTTACATTTGTATCTAATTGCTTTCTGTAGTCCAGGTTTGTATCCCAGTTTGGATGTGGCTTTCCAGGACGGCTCTGCCACTGTCACCTGAGCAAGGCAGACAGGTCTTCTGTGCCATTTACCCCATTGTCCTCTCCTCACACAGGGGAGCAGGTTTTCTTCTGCCTCTTTGGAGTAGCTCTTCACGCCCAGGCAGCCACCAGCCGGCATGACTTCCTGCTAAAAGCCTTTTTAATGGCTGGAGGCTCCCATTTACCTGGAGGGCAGTGCAGCCAAGGGGAACGGATGGCAGGCCAGCTCCCATTCCCTCTCCACGAGGCTGGTGACAAGGGCTAAGAGCTGGGAGCAACTGGAAGAACGCCATTTGAGAGATTGGTGTCACGAATGCTGTGGCTGAACCTGCTGCAAAATCCTCACCTGCTCTTTGACCCTTTCAGCTCTGCTTCCTGAGGACCTGAGGAGCCTTCTGGAGGAGGCAAAGGAAATGAAGTGGCCCTTTGTGCCGGAGAGGTGGCAGTACAAACAAGACCTCGGCCCAGAAGACAAAACAAACCTGCAAGATATGATCAGCAGCAGGCTGCCTGACTTGCTGGTATGAAGTTCAACACACCTGTGGTGTAAAATGTCCTGCTGAGGTGCTGGGGGCTTTTCACAGGGCAGTTTTGGTTCTGTTTCCACTAAAGTAATGCTTCCCTCTTCCCTGAAGGACTGGCATTATAATAACACTAAAATGCCAAATGTTCACCTTTTTTTTTTTTAAACCCCATGAATTTGACGAGAATGCTGTGCCTCATTTAATTCTACACTGCAACTAGGTTGTGAGGATCACTCACTATAGTAGGGCTCACACAATTCATCATCTGCTCTTCCTTTTTTCAATAAAATTACATGACAGAATCCCTTTGAGGACCAAAGCTGGCCAAAACCTAGGCAGGAAAGGCAAGGATTCAATGTGATTTCTCCTGTGAGTAAAGGATGGCTAAGTAAGGAGTTAGAGAATCCCAAAGGTCTTTGGAGATCCCATCCTGTAAGGTGATGCGTTGAGCTTAAATATTGGAAACTGGCAAGAAATGTGGATTGCTTTTTGCTTTTCTGATTTTCCTAGTGACATGTCAGATATGTGACATATAAGGGACACATTTTTTTTAATGGTATGTGTGATATCTGGGCTAAAGAATAGCCCTTTGACAGGACAGACATATAGATAAAGTTTGTGAAGCTTGTGGGTTTTTTGTTTGTTTCTCACCTGCATGTCTGAAGCCAACACCATCCCATTCCTGCCTGTTGTTAACTCCAAGGTGGCCAGGAGATCTCACCTGCCCTGGAGAGCCCTGCCTCAGTGAGGCCAGCAGGTTTTCTTTGGGAACAACTTTGGTTCCTTTGAACAGCACGGAGCAATGAGAAGCTCAGCAAAGCCAACTGCAGGGCTGGGTAGTGGGAGCCCCAGCATCCCCACGTCGCAGGGCTCCTGAGTTTCCCTGGGGAGGGTGAGGAGTGGCTTTTCTCGGGTATTTATTTTCTTTCTGCCTTTGGTGTGTGTGGCCTCAGACAGAAATTTATGGCAGAGGTTGACCTCCTTTACAATCCCAGCGCAGCTCTCTAACTTTGGAGTGTTTGTGTGCTCCCTCCCGGGATAAGCACCTGCAGCAAACTCCCCGAGAGACCTGGCTAGATGGGAGATTAATGTGGCTGTAATAGTGGAGCAGTGTTTGCGGCATTATGCCCTCTCCCCAGGTAGACGGATCTTTTCTGGGATGATACCAATTATTTATTGCCGAAACATCTGTTGATAACTGCAGCTGCCCTTGTTAAACAAAGCCTATCGTGGGGTCAGAGACTATAGGGACCTAAAATCCTCCTCCATGCTACTTTTGGACTATTCACCCACACCCCCTGAAGTCCATTGGTTGCCGTTGTCTCCAATGTTTCATCCTGCGGTGGAAAATACTTTGTAAACGTTGTGCTGCCTTTCCCCATGTGCTTTGAAGTATTATTTCATCTTCATCGGTAATTTATATTCCAGCGCCATTGTACCATGGGAAAAAGGGAAAACCTTTTTTGTTTTCCATTTAATTGTAGATAGAATGACATTTTGACCTGTATTATTAGTATTAGTCAGGAAAAGGGATTTTTTTCCCCTTCATCCATTCCTTCTCCCCCCTCTTTTTTATTTTAAATAAAATTTCAAGGCAGAGCAAAGGCTGCCTCAGTTCTTTGAATAAAAAGTGGAGGGGGGGGAAATGAGGCTGAAGAGAAGTGATTACAGTGTGATGAGGAAAGATAAAAGTCTGAGCAACTTTTTTTCTTCTTCTTTTTTTTTTTTTTTTTTTTGCATGAGGGACAGAAGGATAATTTAATTCCCTGGAGGACAAAAAAAAATTAAGTCTTTGTCGATTTATTGTTCACGGAAAAAAAACCAACAAAAACCCTTTAAAATTTTTCCTCTCTGTTTATTTTAATTTGCCATGCTTAGAATAAGCTCATAAACCGTAATTCATTACATTTAAAAAGTGCTTTGAGATCCATGAATGAAAGGCACTTCATTACCATAACACACTGGTGGTGTTGCAGGAGGCAGCGCTGGCTACCGGCGCTCTCCGTGAGGATGTTTCACTCCTGGGAGGGTGTGAAAGGCTCCATGAGACCAGCACAGGGAGTAAGCGGATTAGGCTGCGGCTTCAAGGGTTTGCCTCCGTGTTGTTGCACTTTAAAAAAAGTGGGATCCACACTGCCAGTGGCTCCGTGCTCCTTGGGCATCGGGAAGGCAAAGCCACCTGCACCTGCAGCTTCTTGAAGTGCTCTCCCTCGTCTTTGCTGTGGGATGCTCAGTGCTTCTCTGCATCCCATAGAAGGGGCAGGTTCAAGGTTGGATTTTTGGGGTTTTTTCTTTTTCCTGCTGGGATTCACCACCCAAAGGCCACCACAGTTCAACAAGGTCAGCATACTGTTTTCCAGGTTTCCCTAACAGGTTTCAGCTAGCAATCCAAGCCCAAAATGCAGCCCCCGTGGTGGGAATCTGCACTAAGGCTTGAACAGTGATAGCCAACATCTGTATCCAAAGCCAAAACTGGGGAACTGGGATTTTTGTTTTTAACCTGGCAAGGCAAAATCAGAATTGTCACAGCATCCTTGCTGTCAAGGATAAATAAGGAGGGATTACTTTTCCTCTCTAAATACCACGTGCACTGTGGGTTTGGAATGGGGCTGCAGATCCCAAAGGGAGGCTGCCAGGGGTGCCCTTCCTGCAGGTCTTTGCTATCCCAAGGGATGGAATTAGCCTAATGCTCGGTGAGCAGCCAATAGAGGGCAACATGCCCATGTCCACGGAGGCTTTGATCCCAAAAGCCCTGCTGTGGGTTTAGCTGAAGGACAATTCTGTGCACACATGTAGTTCTCCTGTGGGATGATTCATGCTACGTTAATATTTTAATTAATTTTTTCTTCTTTTTGCCTATTTGCAAACCTGTTGTAATGACATGGGGCTTTACTTCATTTTTATCATACCTATCAATAATTCCTGCATCCAGGCATAAACATTCAGTCATGAACCAGGATTTGCTGGGATGGGTGCGATGGAAATACAAAAGGAAAAGCCTGCAAGAGTGGGGCTACTCTGATCCCTCTGTAGGAAGCTGGACAGGCTGGCTCCATGCTCCCTGCTGTGGATGGGGGAGCACGGATCCTGGCCCCGCCAGCACGGGATCTCATGGGATTTAATGGGAATATTGAAAAGAGTGGAAAATAAGGCCCTGCAGCCCTTGGCTAGGCCTTGGCTAATTAGGTGCTGATGGATTGCCATTAGGGAAACCGTTCCAAGGGACATGCCCTAAGTGCCGTAGGTGTGTGTGTGGCACTTAAGAGCTGGGAGCCTTTGAAAAAGAGCTAAAGAGGGGGCTGAGGATTTAGTTTTCTCCTCCTTCTAACTGTCGGTGTGGTAACAGGAGAATTAAAGCCCTAAATCGTAGCCCTGGGATCTCGGTTGTTCAGGCTGACCTTTTGCTACCTGCCTCCTAAGAGCTCTTCTTGGGTGATCCCAGTGAAACGGAGAGTGATGTAAGGGATGAATTCAAACCAGGAGGGAATCGCGGCACCCCAGCCTCCCACAGGCTTTGTAAGTGAGAAGTGTCAGAGATTAGGTGCAGGCAGGAGAGTTTTAGCTGTCCAGGGTGACCGCCCTGGTGCTGCAGAGCACTCTTGTCTTCTGCTGCCTAGGTGGGAAAACTACAGCAGAATTTATGTGGACCATGAAAAAAAAAAAGGGAAGCTGGATCCTGGATTTGGGTAGGGCTGTCACTTCACTTTGCTCACGGGTAGGATTTACTCCTGTCAGAGGCAGCTTCATGGAGTATTCACAACTTTATGTGTTGTCTTCCTAAGATCGTGTTTTCTCAAGTGGATTGATGTTGGGAGGACACATTTATGGAAGAGACTTTTGGATTTTTGGTGTTGGTAATGGTCTTGCTGCTGCTCTCTCACTGGGGGTCTCTCACTGGGATTTTGCTATTTTTTAAGTATTAAAATATCCCCATGAACAAACCAGGGCCACTAAATGATTGTGGCACCTCTCTGTCTTTGGTACTAACCAAGAGCAAGAACTCCTGCAGGTGCTTGTGGTCCCCCAAATCCCTGCTACCCTGTTGGATACATGAAGCCCCCAGGAACCCCCCTTCAAGCAGCTTCCTGGGCATTTGAAGGAGTTCTCCTTCTGTCCTCATCACAAAATGCTGCTGTCCTTGTTTCTTGAGAAAAGCAGGAGTTATTCCCGCTCTAGGACTTCCTCAGTTGGTGAAGCAAGGTGCGGTTGGTTGTAAAAGCTGCCCCATTCTGTGGCGTTTTGAACTGCTCCTAATGGACCTGGTGCTGCTGCCATTGAATTCCCAACTCTCCGTTGCCTGCAGGATGAATAACTTGAGCTAATTAACAGGTTCGGGGCGGGGGGGGGGCGGGGGATTCTCCTCTGTTCTGAGCCAAGAGGGAAGTGTCCAGGAGCTGCTGATTCCTCAGTCTGCCGCAGTTCACTGTGTGCCTGTCCCGTGTTTCAGTCTGTACCTCCAGACACCCTTTCTTCTGCCCATCACCGAGGTGGTGGGAGGCTTAATTCCCTGCTATTTGTGGAGTGGGCTCTGATTGCCAGCTGAAAGGCAGGGATTGATAGAGAAGTCCCGTGCGGTGACAGCAGCTTTGGTCCCTGGGAAAGACAGGCTTTGCTAACGGCGCGTGGGGTAAGAGGGGGAAAGGCTTCAGCCCAATCCATCGGCTGTGTGGCTCTGTGTTTAATCTGACAGGGGGAAAGAAAACCGGGCAATTTGTTAGGGTTCAGTGAAGTGCTAACTAGGAGCAGCTCTTGGGAGAGAACGGGGGCACCTGGAAGTACGTGCGTGCCTCTGACACTCCTGCCTGGTGCACGGAGTTAGAAATTCTTTGCTGGCTGCTCTTAGTTTTGTGGCTTTTAAAAAAGATTTTAAACCTTGGCTGCAGTTACAAATGAAAAAAGGACTCAACCCGTCTGAGACAAGTGGATATAAGCAAACACAGAAGTCCAGAGCATCCACAAAACTGTGGGGACACTGAAAATTAAATTTTTCTTTTCCCTGCTTTCTAATCACGCTGTTTGTAGAAGCGTTTTTCCAAAGGGGATCCTCCTGAGCCCGCAAGCTAGGGAGGAGGGCTTGCCTCTGGGATCTTTGCTTTATAAAGAGGGCCGAGAGAGTGGATTAAATCAATATTTCATTTATTTGGGCTTGTAATTCCTCTTACATCAGCTGCCACATAAAGATTTTCCCCTATTTCCTTCCCCTCCTCCTCATCCTCATTTACTATGCACCAATAATTTCCCTTTGACGCTTTCCTGCCCGTCCTAGTGCCAGATGGCCCCGGTTCTGAGCTTCTCCCCTCTCTTGGGAGCGGCCCCCATTGTCAATGCAAAGGAGGCGTCGTGGCTTTGAACCCAAAGCTGGGACCCAAACTTCAGCCCCGGCGCGAGGAGGAGCTAAGCCCGCTAATGCAGGGAGCCATGCGAACCGCACACCCTCCCACTCAGCACCATTAAGGCGAAACCCCTTCACTAAAGGCTGCTTTGCATTTCCCCCAATGGTCCATGTATAGAAATCTGGTGCAAATTTAATTCTCCCACCACCTGATTCCACTTCCCAGCCGCGAGGTTCCCTTTGTGTCATAAACTCAATTAGGCAGATCCATTTCACATCGCGGGCACAGATGTGAAAACAAAGTGCGTGTGTACCTCGCTCTTTCTCTCTCTCTCTCTCTCTCTGTGTGGATGTGCCTAAAAGCGATAGAGAAAGTGAGTAAATCTGTGTAGGCTGCCAGTTTCTGGTTGTGATGGAGCAGGCTGAGACATCCTGGGAGCCAGAGGGTTTCCCTGGCTCTGGGCTGGGTGACAGGGAGCTGCTGCCTGGTTCACTTCAGAGTGGCATTTCGAGGAGGGTCCTGTGCGTGGCTTGGGTGCGTGCCCAGAGCGCCGGTGCACTCGCTGGAGGTGCTGAGGAATTTTCCAGCCACACGAGCTGGCAGGGAATGAAAGGAGCGGGTATTAATTTCTTGGTGTCCTGCTCTGAACGGAGAGGGGGACGTCGCTGCAAAGGCTGACACGGAACCGTGTCGCTGTGTGCCACACAGCGTGCGGCCCTGCCGCCCAAAAAAAAGTAGCCCCGCTTCTCCCCCTGGCTTGACTTTTCTACATTTTGTGTCCATTTGGGTTTGGAGAGGGACACAAGAGGTTTCAGCATTGAGCGGGCAGTTAAATTATGCAGCTGCAAGACTGCCAAGCCCTTCAGAATAGGATGCTTCGTTTAGATTTTCCACAATGCTATTGAAGTACTTATTTTCCTCCTGAAGAGACACAAACAGATGCAAACTTCTGTAAACACTTTAGAAATGAATTCAGTGAGTTTGGCCTCTCAGCAGTGCTCAATAGCTGACAGAAAAATGTCTAATTAGTGCAAGTGGAAATAATAGGGCCACTTGGATTCCTTCCATCCTCCTCCAAGTCTACTTTTCCTAGGAACTCAAAGGCCCTTTTGTTTGGTAGGTCACCCTCTCTCAGGCTTTTGTGCTCCGATCTATTAAAGGAAGAAGGGGAGGAAAAAAAATAGATTAGGCGATGCTCTGTGCTTAAATATATGGCCTGTTGATGAGCATTTGGAATGACTGGTTTGCAGTGTCAGTTTACAGGTGCTTGGAGAGGGGGATTCCTCCATTGTTGGCCTGCGCAAGCGGAGTTGTGCCTGCCGGGGCTCCAGGAATCCTTTTCAAGTGCCATCCTCTTAGAAAATCCAACTTGGCCTGAGGAAAAAGAAAAAAGAAAAAAAGGAAATTTGTACAAATCCGCCTCGCTGAAGCGCAAACAAGCTGGGAAATGCTTGGGATCTATGCTGCAAGCCAGCCTTCATACCATAGGCTCTTCCCCCGTTTGACATGGGCTTCTTCCTGCACACCTCAGAGGGTGGTACTTGATGCTGTAGTGGGGATTTTGACAAAGATTTCTTGGCAGTCTCTGGAAAAGTAATCTCCTGGGTGTCACTGTGTGGAGCACCTCCTCACTCCGCTGGGCAGGAATACCAAGCCCTGCCCAGCATGGGAAGTGGTTGAGTTTTGGCAAATGTCCCCAGGTCCACGTGGACTTCTGCACCTGTGATGTGGCTGTGTCTCCTACGGCTGCCTTTGCTGGCCTCTTAACAGCAGGGATCTCAGGAGTTCCGACAGCTTCTCATGTGGGTGCAATGCCTCAACCGCCTTGGGAATCCGGGAGAGTTCCTAGAGCCTTAGTAGTCATTAAGATTGGCCTGCAGGGAAAAAAACATTGGATTCCCGGCCTGTTTGACTGTTTGTAGTGTACAAAGGAGTGGATGGCCTGAGCTGCATATGGGACAATGGCTGTAGTGACCATTTCCATCCTTCCCAGTCTCACAGCCCCCTTTTAAACTAATTGCTGCTGGGCATGACTTATGTTTATTAGCAGACCACCCAATTCTGCAGTTCCAAATACTAGACAATTAGAAATACACACACACACACAAAAAAAAACCCACAAAAATCAGGAATGCTATCTATGGCTCAAACAAAATAAACACCTCACTATCCTAGAAATGACAATACGGTGAGGAATAGGGTTGATGAAGCTGAACATTTTCCAGCTCTGGGCCGCTGGAGGTGAGTTTCCCTGAGGCTGCCTGTGGTTTTTTTCAGGCTTATCTGAAGGCCTCCATCCTGGTGAAGGACTGCGCCTCGGCCACAGCCGTGGTGTTCCTCATTGACCGCTTCCTGTACTGGATTGATGCCTCCAGCAGGCTGCTGCGGCTCGCCAAGGGGCTGCACAGGCTGCATCCCGGCGCTCCCATCAGCCCGCAGGTGCTCATCCGCCAGGCTCGCCTCGCCGTCAACACAGGTACTGCTCTGCTCCCGCAGCTCCGGCCCCATTAGCAGCTCCTTGACTCTGGAGGGGACACGTTGTCCCTCGCTGGGAGTGACACGCTCGCGGTGCCATCTTTCCAAACGCGCTTCCCACTCCCAGCCCCCCTGAGCCCTCCCGGCTCCTCTCACTAGCACAAAGGAGCCGGTATAAAGGGCTTCAGAGCCAAAAGCAGGAGAGAAAATTGTGAAAGGGTGTGGAAAATACTAATTGGAGCTTTTGTTCCTTAACAAATCTTCCCTGCTGGTTTCAAACAGGGATATCTGAATTGCTGTACTCCTGACCAATTGCTGTACTCCTGACTAATTTCTAAAAAGGAAATTAGAATCCTGGCATTTTCTCTACACTGTCCCAGCTGCTTTTTATTTTTCAGTGGGGCCACTTGACTATGCAAACAATGCAGATTACAACCCCTCCAGGATAAAAAAATAAAATTCCATCATTCCTATAACATGGACAACACCTGTAGGGTTTTTACCGCATCTTCCTGTGGCTGTGCTTTCCGTGGTGAGATGTCAAGCCGCTCCCCAGTCAGACCAAAATGGGTTTCCAAAGCCTGTGTTTCCTTGGGACAGAATCCAGCAGCATTGCTGCTGAAGGAAGCAGGCTAGACTGCTATCTTCTGGGAGGGAAATAAGAGCTGGGAATCCCAGCACTCTTCCAGGAATGTATAATGTGTAAAATAAAACAGATGTATTCGTAATTTCATGTTACTGTGCAACCACATATTACAGAATGTGTAGCATGTGCATTTCTGGCTATGGACAGCAGCAGTTCTATGTGCAGCTGATACCTGATGAGTATTTTTGTTCACTTCATGCCACACAAGACATTTTAATGTTAATTTTCTATCTTTTTTTTTTCCTTTAACTTTCAATCAGGTAAACTTTTAAAAGCTGAATATATTCTAAGCAGCCTGATTAATGACAATGGAGCAACGGGTACGTATAGATTTCTTTTCCAATTTCATACTTGCTATTTTGGTGGGATTTTTGATCCCAATTTTAACATTTATCGCAGCCTCAAATACAGCCAAACCAACCTCAGTAATGACTCCTAACATCATGTTTCTCTTTTCTTCACCATTCTCTCCTAAAATGTGGAAGCGCAACTTTGATTTTGAAATTTCCATAATTCATCTTTGTATACCTTCACTTGGGTGGGAAAATATTCTGGATGAAGATATTTAAAATGTGGACCAATTTCAAGCAATTGGCTGATCTAGGAAACTGTGACAACTCTATCTCTTCAAAAATCCAGGCTATTGGAATAATGTTCATGCTCCAGATTCCCACTGATCTTACAGTGGGATCAGTGCAATTAATTTATTAACTAAATTAATACTTTATTCTATACGTTTTATTTTCCTTTCTGTCCAGCAACTCTCCTGCTGGTTATGTGGCTTTGTTTAGGATCTGGAGGGATGTATAGTATTACTACTAGCAAGAATTCGTTGATATTGGCAGATATGCATCATGGTTATTTAGTTATGGTTTTGAGACAAGATATTTTAGGGGTTTATATCTGTTCTCCGTTTTCCTAGTCTTCAGGGTTTATTTAGTGGATACATTCAGATTTCTCTACAACTGTGGAAATGGAGGATGCCTGTTCTAGGTTTTGTTAGTTTGTTTTCCGTGTGAAACTGAGATTCTCTTATGAAAAGAGCCTCCATGAAAGGAGGAGAATCCTGGCAATTTGCTGGGGTTCATGTTACCTTTGGAGGCTTAGACTGATGGGAATATTTTTCATTCTATGCCGAGTTTTCCCACTCTTCTGCAGGAACCTGGCGATATGCTGAGGAAAGTGATCGGATTCTTGTTCAGGCAGTTTGCTTACAAATCAGGGGACAGATTCTGCAAAAGCTTGGTAAGGCTGTTTTCTAAAAGCTTCCACTCAAGGTTTCTCTTTTTTTTCCCTTAAAAATGTTACACTGGGCACTTGTCAGAGTTTTGGCTTGTGGTGAACACCCTATATCCATCAAACAGCCACAGAAGATGAGCTGCACACCCATCTCTTTGCAGCAAGGGCCTGGAGCCGTGCACCAAGCAAACACATTGCAGAAGTTATCATATTACTAATGTCACCTGAAGTAGAGGAGCAATCTGAAATGTTCCCTTTTTCTCTGTGCCACTCTCTGTTTGCTAACGCTTGTCCCAAATTCACTGTTCCCAAAGGCAGGCGGTAGTTGATCTCTGGGACATCCCAGCAATTTCCTCTCTCAAGACAGGAAAATCACTGATTTTCAGCATGGTGGACTTTTTGTATTCAGAGTCTGGCACTTGAGGCAACAGCCTTCATTTTGTGCTTTTGGCTTGAAACACTGAAGTATTCCATGACTGTGGAGCTGAAGTCCTTTATGAGGATCAAATGTGTGTTTATGCACAGCCAAAAGCTAAAGGAAACTCATAAATGGTCAGTGTCATTGAAGCAAAACATGCCATGGTATGGTTTGATCCCGTTCTGAGGACCTGAGATGTAAAATAACCTATGGAAAGCCATCCTTCACAGTCACCTGCTCAGTGCCTGTTTCTGATTTATTTCAGGGATGTGGTATGAGGCAGCAGAGTTGATCTGGGCTTCAGTTGTGGGATACTTCGAACTTCCTCAGCCAGATAAAAAGGTAGCATTTCCTTTCCACCCTGCATGTCCCTGGCAATCCAATAATCACTCCAGCTTAGCTTTTGTTTCCTCCAGCAATGGTGTTTCAATTACACACCTCAGCCAGGGTTAACAGGCAGCACAAAGTCTGTATTCTGTGTTGTTTCCGCGTGCATGCATGGGCTGACCCACACCTTTTTTCCTGCAGGGGAATGAAAGCAATACTTCTCATTAAGCAGAACCATCTGAAGTGAACCATCCTCGAGGATGCCTCTGGTGCTTCCAACAAGGACAGACTAATTCCAGAAGGCAGCCATAGATTTTAGCTATTTCTTAGGATTAGAACTAATTTTTTTCCCCCAAGCATATCTGTTTGCGGAGCTGCTCTGTGCTGTTTGTGGTGGGTGATGGATTTCCCTGGCCCTGCAGGGCCTGAACATCTCACACAGCCACCGTGCCTGTCCTTAACACCTTTGTGTGGCATAATCTTCCCACTGGAGATGAAGCAGCAGTCGCACCATGTGTCCGTAGCTAAACAGGAATGTTGAGCCTAAGTCTGGCAAGTCCTCGGGTGATGCTTGGAGAGGGTTTGTGATTGGACCCCAGCATAAGATATCCAACAAACCCAGACCTTGTCACCTCTCCTCTGCCATGTCTTAAAGCTTGACCTCAAGCTCAGAACAGTTCTATGTTCTCCATCTCAGCGGGAGCAAGGAATTCTGCAGTGAATTCTGTGAAAGCATACATTTACTTCCTGATTTTCTTAATTACTTAGCCAGGCAGGCCCTTAGATGGCATCAAATCTTCCAGATGACAGTCCCTGCAAATTGAAATTAATAAAACCATACCAAGATGACGTCTCTGAATTTCTTTGCCACGCTTCTCTTTGGATCTTGCTTGTTTGTTTTTCTGACATGTTCTGCATAGAACCTACTTTATTCAGAGCAGTAAAATTAAAAATACAAGGGAAAAAGCCACTATGATAATCTTGAGTTTCTTTTTCAGGGAATTGCTACTTCCCTGGGTATTATGGCAGACATCTTTGCTTCCATGAATGAGCAGGATTATGCACGCTTTAAAACCAATGCTGACATTGACCTGGTAAGACTTGGTTTGGGATTTGTGTGTGTGGATTCTTCAGATGGTCTCAAATTCACCCACACATTTCCTCTCCTGTGCTGAGAGGGCTGAAGAAACTTCCATTGCTCCCAGTGAAAAAGTTCATTAGCTCCTAGATGGGAGAATGCCTGGCTTCAGGAAAAAGAATGTATTAAGAGTATTTTATAGAGTGTATATATTTAGAATATTTATAGAGTCAAAAGTGACATATCCATGGTAAACCTGAGCAAAAAGGTTCCTACAGGAACAGAGCTGGCTGTTGCTTAAGATATGATTGCCCCTGCCTAGCAGGCTCCATATATTTGGAAATAAAGCCTTTGAGATTTGGTTTTTTCTTCATGTTTGCTTTTTTTTCCTCATTTCCCCAGAGCCTCCTGCGAGAGTTCAGCCACCGCTTGCTGTCAGCTGCTGAGGCCTGCAAGCTGGCAGCAGCCTACAGCCAGTACACCCCCCTGTTTGTCCTCACGGCCATGGTGAGTGTTACTCTTCCCTCTGGAAGTGGGATTTGTGCTGGGGAAGAGTCCTGCCTGCTAAATTTAGCTCTGATCTGGCTTTCAAACCCTGTGTCACACGGGGTATCGTATCTGTGTTGTGTGTTTGGTTGGTTATATGTGGTATAAACCTTGCTCTGAACTGCAATCAGGAGCTAAGCAGAGGGGCGGAAAGCTGTCCACAGAGTGAGGATGGGCTTTCAAGCCCTGGGAATGCTGCTTCTCCTAGAACTACAGCTGTGTTTCAAAGGAAAAAGTGGAAGACTATTTCCTCCAGGAAACATAGCCGCAGGCAGTTAGAGCCGGCGTTTGCTTCAAGTTGTGTAAGGGAAAGAAACATGTTTTTAATTTCGTCGTTTCTCTTTGATCCCTTCCCAGAACATCCGTGGGATGTGCCTGCTGTCCTACAGTCACTCCAAGGACTGTCCCCTGGAAAAGAGAGAGTTCTACTTGTCCGAAGCCAAAGAATCCTTTGAGATTGGGCTCCTCACCAAGGAGGAGCAGAGTGGCATCACCAGCAAGCAGGAGCTGCACAGTTTCATTAAAGCTGCCTTCTGTCTCACCACTGTGCACCGATGGCTCTACGGAGAGAGCCAGGAGCTCCGTGAGGTCACTCAGCTGTGCAGGGAAGCCCTGGGAAAACTGCACTCCTACAGCACTCTGTTTCCAGAGGGGGAAGATAAAGGGATGCTTGCCAAGGAGATCATGTCTCACATCGCATCCGTGAAGAAGCGCCTGCGAGTGGAAAGCTTCCCGAATTCCGATCCCAGGTCTTACGTCCCGGACAGTTATAAAGGCTTGGTACAAAAACCTGTCCTGCAAGGGGAAACCAGCTTTGAGAAAATACTTGCCAAGCATTCCCAGCATCACCTGTCAGTGTGCCAAGTATTTGAAAAGACTTGCAGGATTCATAAAACCATGCCGGGAGAAATCCAGGTGGGAGCTTGCATCACAACCTTAAGAACAGAGACCAAAACCATGGACACTGTGTGTACTACTGAAGAAACAGTTCACCAGAGGAGAGGTGCTGTGAAAATCCTGAACTCACCAACAGCAGGAAGCAGCTCAGAGGGACTTGGTGGCCGGAGAAATCAAGACATTGGCTCTGGTGTGATGAAAATCTCCTTCGAAGAAGAGACTGAGCCATTAGAAATGAAAATAAACGATGAAAACAGAGTTTTCGGTGGAGGTCAAAACAGGAGCCAAAACACTACTTCTGAGAACTCTTGGTGCAAGCTCTCTAAATCCAGTTACTCTTCCAGCTGGGAGGAGCTAAATAGTAATGGCAGCAGAGAGTCTCCCAGGGAAGGGCAGCAAGGGGAGAAGGGCTCGGCGGAGGAGCAGTGCTGCACTACAGAATCTGATGAAAACAGCCAAGGCACGTCCTTGCGCTCATTGCCTCCCAAAACCTGGCATCCTGCTCCTCAGGAGTCCCTCCGTGGCTACGGGGCATCTCCTCAGCATTCCTTACAGGGATGTGCACCTCGAGCTGGGAGGATGGTGGAGAAGGAGTCTTTTTGTGGAGAAGAGCTGCGGGAGGGAAGACATCGTGGAAGGAGCTCTTCAGAACAGAAAGCAAAGGACTCGAACAATGAGTTTCCTTCCCTCTCCATCTCTCACTCCCTTCCTAAAGGGCAGGAGGAGAAGTCCTTTTCCTGTGTGGAGCTGAGCTGCAGGACCAAGGACAGCAGCAGGGAGGGAGCCGTTGGCCACCTGGAGTGGGTCCACGCAGGAGAATCTGCAGATAGCACTGAGGATCCCTCGTTTGAGGCACATGCCCCCCAAAATGGCGGCACTTCTGTACTACCAACAAACATGGAGCCAAAAATGGGCAGTGACTCCTCTGTTCGTGAGTGGATGAGGAAATCTGCCATGCTGGGAAACAGATCTCTCCAAATGCCTCAAGTTGACACCCAGGCAGAAACAATAGATGACACTGAATTTGAAATCATTGGTGTTGGAGACGTAGTAAAAAAGTACTCTACAGCACTGGCTCCAAAGCATGAAGCGAGTCCCAGTGTGCCAAAAGCTTTGCCCTCTCAGGGAAAGATTTCCACAACCAAGCACTTTCACTGTGCTACTACGGAAGAAGACGGAGAGAAGTCTCAGGATATGGTGAGCAGCAAGAGACAATCCAGTTCATCTCTGAGTTCATGGATCAAATCAGCACAGACACCCACGAGCTCCCCTGAAGGTTCAATCCTGAGAAGAAGTGGTTTTGCCTTCACTTCTGGGAGAACGAAGGAAGAGATTCTGAATGCTCGATTTCTGAGGGATGATGATTACAGGCAGCTTCTGGCAGGGGTGGACCATAACTGGCTCGTCCAGAGACTGATGCCTACTGGGATTTTTAGGACCAAAGAGCTTCACAAAGCATACTGTACGTTCCCACACAGCAACATGTGCCTCCACAGAGAACAAGCTTGACTGAGGCTTTTTAACATAATATTTTAATCAGGATTTATTAGGATTTAATTTTTTATTATTTTCCACCCCATTACTTGAGTTTAGATTCCACAGTCTGCCCCTGAAAACTGTCTATTTAAGTTAATCATAAATAACAGCCAGCCCTCAGCACAGGTTCTGAGCAGTCCTGTGGATTTGTGGATTTCTCCCTTTTACCTGTGGTGTTTTCTTTCTGTAGCTGCTTTTCTTTTGAAATACTCCAAGAAGTCCGGGCTGTGGACAGGCCAGGAGACAGCCGTGTTCATCGGGGACTACCTGAACGTGGCCAAGGAAGGCAAGCAGAGAAGTGCCTTTTGGATACACTTCCTGCACCAAGAAGAAACCCTGGGAAGGTATGGACCAAGCAGTTCTGCAAAACAAAATGTTTATGAAAGCTGCTTCTGTGTAAATGTGGATAAAAACTGTCTGGTAAGATTTGCTGTAGCAAAGAATATTGTATGGCTTTCCCAAATGTGTTGGCATTTTGGCAATGTTTCCCATCACTCCATGTAACTCTACTTTTTAATTTCTGGGAAGAAAAAGCTGCTTCACTGTTTTCTTCTAAGTGCTAATGGCAGAGTTTAGATCCTTACTAGAAGTAGCTAAAGCATTATTATGGGTTGGGAGCGGTATTTTAATATCTCTGAGCCAGATCACCCTTCTGAGTCAAGAAGAGTTGAGTTTAAACATTCTAGTGTTATGAAACCTCCATCCCATGATTTGACTGATAATTTTTCACCTCTATGAGATAGAAAAGAAAATAGCCCCACCCAGTTTTAATAACGGCCATTTAAAATGCATCACCCACAGATGGATTTACTTCTGAACAGCCAAGCTCTGCTTTGCGGTGATGTTTCTGTGTCACAGCATCCGGAACAAACACTGCTCCAAGCACTCCTTTTGTTTAGGTATGTTGGGAAGGAATATAAAGAAGCAAAAGGACTCCTTCATCATTTCAGCGATGTGGAGCGACAAATGACCGCCCAGTACTACGTGACAGAGTTCAACAAGAGGCTGTATGAGCAGAAGATCCCTACCCAAATTTTTTATATCCCCTCTGCGGTACTCCTGGTAAGAACTGTCTTGTAAGCCATTACAAGGAACTGATGGGGGTGTCCTGTGTCAATTATAGCAGCAGTGAGGCTGTCTCCTTTCAGATACTGGAAGACAGAACTATAAAAGGGTGTGTGAGTGTGGAGCCCTACATCCTCGGGGAGTTTGTGAAGCTGTCCAACAACACCAAGGTAGTGAAGAATGAGTACAAAGCCACAGAGTACGGTCTGGCTTACGGCCACTTCTCCTACGAGTTCTCCAATGGAACAGACGTCGTTGTTGACCTTCAAGGTGTGTATGATGGTGAAGTTTGTGCCTCTCACACTCAACTTTTAGCCCACGGGTATCTTTGGGGTATTCATTTCATTAAAATTCATTATGTGTCTCTTAGGGTTCTGCTTTTGCTGCCGTAGGTGGAAACTGGGAATCACTGAGGTGACATGAACAGAGCAAAGGCCATGCCAGGCAGGGAGTCCTGAGTGTGGTAATACAAAGGCTGTGGTGTTTGACATCAAGATGTACCATTCCTTCCACAGGTTGGGTGACAGGTAACGGGAAAGGCCTCATCTACCTCACAGACCCCCAGATTCATTCCCTCAATAGCAAAGATGTCTCACGCTCCAACTTCGGGAAGAAAGGAATTTACTACTTTTTTAATGATCAACACGTGGAATGCAATGAGATCTGTCGCTGCCTGTCTTTGACAAGGCCTTCGGTGGAGCTGCTGGCCTAGACTGACACAGGTCAGTCCCACAGAATGACCCGTGAGCTGGACACTGTTTCACCCTACACATCTTTGGGAGCAGGTTGTCCAGCAAGGCAGCAAAAAGCTGCCTTCATTCCCATTCTCCTCTTCCCCCTCAAAGCCCCAGTGTCCCGGTGCCCCCGAGCGCAAAGGCTGGGATAAGTTCTTTGGGGAGATTTTCTCGATGAGAAAGGGAACACAGCGTCGAAGTTCCACAAAAAGATGGGTCCCCAACAGACTTTGCTTTAACAAAACCATCCCCTTTTGTTTCTGCAGCCAGCAGAGATTTTTAGGCTTTTGTCCTCGCGTTTTAGCAATGCTATTGTTTTCTAGGTGATGTTTGTGCCGAGTTGTTTGGAAAGATGCCCTATCCCTGGGCCAACTGATTAGAACTAGGTGTAAAGAGGGAGAAGGAAGAGAAAAAAAAATTAAATCTCTTTATTATGGTGCATAAACCTTCAGTCTTGGGGAGCTGCGCAGCTGCGCGGGGAGAAAAATGCATTCAAAAATATAATGCCAGTGTGAATAATCCTTTCCCGAGCGCTGCTCGCAGACTGCTCCAGCTTTGTCAGGTGAACTTGAACCGGGCCATCAGATTTGCGGCCGTTCCCATTGCACACTGTCTGTCACCCCGGGGCATTCACCATCTTGCCTGTTGTTCAGAGCCAGCAAACAATCCATCATTGAGCTGGGCAGTCGCCGGCTCACACAACAGTGAAATCGGCATGTGACAGGACACTCGGCCCCAGTGTCTCGCAGATTAAAGTGATACATGAAAACTCACGTGTTACTGGGAAGATTAAGCCCGTTATCTTGTTGTGCAGCCAATAAAGGCCTGCCTTGTCCTCGGCAGTGGGGAAATGCTGGCTTTAACTAAGTGACAAACGCCGCGCTCACATAGCTCCGTGCTGCGGGCCAGCGAGCGCCGGGCTCCGGAGGGCAAACAAAGCTAGTTAGCAAGATCCCGGGAATTAATGGGCGGCGGAGATGCTGTGTTAAAGCCTCTCTGCAGAAGCTTTCCCTGCTCTATAGAGACAATTAAAACCAAAACAAAACCTCCCGAACAATCTCTGCACAACAAAGTGTCCTAATGCGCTGCCAGCAGCCAGCGGGCCCCGCCGTGTCTGCTCCGACAGCACACGCAGTTTTGGGACCCCTGACCAGTCATGTCTTTTCCAGCTCCTTCCTGCTCAAAGGAAAAAAAAAAAGAAAATTTATCTAGATGAGTTCCTGAATAAATACATCGATGTGAAATTTTAGTGTGTTCCTTTCTTCCTAATATTTCCACCTAGCAGCTCATTTCTGTTGTTGGTTTGAGGAGAGATTTTGCCATCTCAGTCAAAGTTATGGCTACTCACAGGTAAAAGTTAGGATCAAGGATCGGCTTGTCCAGTTCCCTGTTGGAACAGACATGGAATCATATTCTACTGGTCTTACTCTTTGCAGGCTTGGACACAATTTCTAATGTATCAGACACTCGGTCTTCACCTGGGGCTTAGATACAGGAAATCATGGATTTATAACCTCATCGCCCAAAGAATTGGGGTGCACCCATGGCTCCAAACACACAGAGCTTAAATCATTGGTTCATATTTGTGGTATAAATAGGGGATTATTGAGGAAGTAAATAGTTGACTCTGATGATGGGGAATTTAATATTTTGGAAGTAAATTTCATCTTAGAGATACTGACAGAGAAAAGTGCTATTATTTTTTCTGGTTTCAGAATGAAGTAATTTGAACTAACTGAGACGTAGAGAATACTTTTTCCTTTTTTTATTAGAAATAAGAAGTTTTTATTGGAGATTCAGTGGTTTGTATAAAGTAACTTGCTACCAAGGTGCTTTTGGGGCTAGATTAATTATAACATTCTGCAAATTCCAACCTGAGTACTCAGTATTACCACTAAGGGCCAATCTCTACAAAATGAGTGGAACTATGTCATGCTGGGACAGTGCAATGTGAACTGTAGGGCCATCAAGCTTGAGGAAACATGAAACATTTCCTCCTCTCAGCTATACTCAAGGACTTGAGTTTACACCTCATGTAAGTGACACTGTAAGTCAGACACAAAACTAACCTGCTCGTGACAAAGTGGTGACACACTTTCCTGTCCTTCAGGGAAGGTATTTGCTTAGAGAGGTTTTTCCTCCTTCCCTTTCTGCAGGTATCCGGGTGAAAGGCAGAGTCTTGTTTGCTGTGTGTCGTGCTTGTGCATCAAAGTTAGTAAATTTGATATCCAGGGGACAAGCTGATGCAACCAAAGCCTGCAAACAACAGGTAGAATGATTTTCTCACTCGTTTACCAAAAACTAATGACTCTTTGGAGCACTTCAGGGAATTTCTCTTATGAAAGTTGCAGTGAAAAGGGAGCTCCTCTGTTATCCCAACAATACAGGGCTGAGCCAGGCTTGCCTCCCTCCCTCTTCCTCCAAGCCGCAGCATCCCGAGCCATTCCGGCTGGCGGAGAGCGGGCACGGGGTGACCCCTCCAGCTGTGAGGCAGCCCCTGCACGCGAGGCAGCACGGCCCTGCTGCCATAAACCCAGCATCAGCTGCCTCCAGAGCCCAGCTGCTGGGTTTAGGCACAGCTCCTTCAGCAGACACAGCTATTCATGGGGACCGAGGGGAAAGCCTCACGTCAGCAAGCGCAAAACCGTAGCCCGTGCTGCCCAATGTCTTCTGCTTGGAAGAACACAGCAGCAGCAGCCTCCTTGGAATCTCCTTCCCGCTAACCAGAGCCAGGATATTTGCAGCAAGGTGCTGCTAACTGCTGCTGTCACCTGCTGCCTGGAGGGAAGCCCTGGCACGCGGGTGCCTCCCGCAGCTCTGCGGGGAAGCGAGCAGCACCATGCTGCTCTCACCCCTCTCCCAGGAGTGACTCACGCCACCCTCCTTTCTTCCACTTGGATGAAATCATCTTCCCTCTTCTCTGGCAGAGCGGGAGCAGATGGGGCTGTTGGCCTCCACAGCCGCCCGCTGCCCCAGCTTGTGTGAGCCCGCTGTGCCTCTGGCCCCCCCAGCCTGCCCGCTGCCCCCTCCAAACAGAACTTAATCCCATCCCCTAATCCCAAACTTCTCTGCCAAGCTGTTCTTAAGGCAGAGTGTATCTTCCATCAATAGATACCGAGTTACTAACTATTTGTTTAATGCACGATGCTGCTGCAGGACCGGAGCATCCACAGCCCTGAGGTGGGTGCACAGGTCCGTAGAGACAAGTCCAGCGCCCCGAGGGGTTCCCGTGCGGCACAGCCAGCTCCCAGGGGAGCAGGATGAGGGCAGGATCCCCCCAGCAGGCAGCAGGTGCCTTTCCTCCCTCGGTAACAGCCCAGCAAAGCCCAAACTGCCGTGCCGGCTACCGGGGCTGCTGTCCCCTCCGAGCAGGACATCACATTAATAGAGGTTGATTTGCAAACGGCGTCGCCCCCCCAGTGCCCCCCTTTGCCTGACTCCCGCTTCTCTGCTCAATGGCACAGATGCTGCTTTGTGCTGCCCAGGACCAGGCAGCTATTAGCAGCAAATCCAGCGAGGGAAATTAATGAAGGCGACTACTAATAAAAGACAGCTCAGGACAGCCCGACCAACTTGCTCCGAGCGGTAATTAACTTTTTTAAAAACTCATGAAGGTAAATATGCCATCAGCTTTGGACCAGTCTCTCTGCTTTTTAATAAAAGGAGGAGGGGGGAGGCGAGGGAAAGGGGACGGCTGCGTGTCACAGCCGCCCCAGCACCATCCCTGTTCCCTCCAGGCTGCTGGAAAGTGACCGTCCAAGGATGGGTTTTTTTTTTGCTCCAATCAGTTTTTAGAAGCCTGATTTCAAATCTAGCAAGAGTTCTGCCTCTCCTTAATCTGAATTCAGTACAAGAGGTCACAGGGAGGAGCAGGCTGCCAGAATTTTGCTGGACCTGCACAGCTGTTGCAGAACAGGTAGAAGGCAGGATACCCTTATATCCTTATATCCTTATATCCTTATATCTTTATGTTGTCAGCTTGTCAGAGCAAAAGAGTCTGTCTCAAACTTTAAAACACAAGATTTGGCCCTGTAGTAAGACAATGACCTACATCAAGTGACAAGAAAAATCCCACCAGGATTTCTGTTTATGCCTGGGGATTGACTGTATAATAGATAATGGAGATTATTTTTGCCCATGGGGAATGGGAACTGGGGCCTCATGGGCCAAATCCCGACATAATACAGGACCAGGGGGAAACCCAACCTGGGGCACCTGAGTAAGGCTTTAGGAAAACTGGGTTTAAAATGCATCAGCCAGCTGAGAGCCGTGTCAGGAGGGCTCTTTAACGATGGTACTACGGGGACAGATTTATGCCTGCCATGAAAGGCAGCATGCAGCAGCCCTTGGGGTGCTGCTTTGGCTCCTCCTGGCCATTCTCATGCCAAGGAGGGCTGTAAACCCCCTGGGGGCTTTCGAGCTGCCCCTCCAGCCCTGCCGGCACGGAGGAGCTTTTATGCCAAAATACAATACACAGAAGGATCATAAACACATGTTCTGGGGCAAGGGGCTGCCATGGAAACCAGTCCCAGGTTCCTCACATCATCCAAGGAGGTGTTTGCCCGTCTTGCATCTCCTGGTCTGTTTCCAGGTTGGCTGCAGTTGGTTCTCGGGACCTCCCATCACCTCCAAAAATCAGTCTTCCGAGAGAAAAGAGGCAAATATATAGAAAAAAGAAAGGAAGGAGAGGAATAAACTCAAGTGAAGGGGGAAGAAAGGGAAATAAACACTTCTGGCTGCATTCTAATGAAAAATTGGGATGAGGGTGACAGGGTTAGGGTGACAAATCCAGCCTCTCTGACTCAGCCTTTACCAGCATGGTCCTGCCTCCCCCTCCCAGCCTTGTCTCCCTCAGGCCCGTCTCCTCCGAGGGCATCTCCAACCAAGCCCAGCCTTCCCCAGGGAGCAGGGAAGGTTTGGCTGGCGTGGCTCCCACCCCAAAACCCCTCTCCAACCCCCCCTCCACCCTCCACCACGACGTGTGCTTTTTCCCACGGTGGTTCCCTTTGCCACAACCCCAGCATAAAGCAGGATGGTTGGTAACGCTCCAGCCAACAGGGTTTGTACCTGGGATGGAGGGAAATCCCTCCAGGATGACGCACCTGGCAGGGAGCAGCGTGCCTCCCTGAGGACAGCCGGAGGGAGTATCCTGGGGCTGAGCCACCCGGGATGTCCCTCCTGTTCCTGCGTGGCTCCAGCACTGAAAGAGAAATGCGTCCCGTCCATCCCGGCCTTTTGAAGAGCCGAAGGCACCTACTCCAGTGCCTCTTAAAAGAGGGAAACCAGGAAGGACAATGAGGCTGGACCAGAAAAGACAGAGAGGGCGCTCAGCTTCTTTTTGGCATTCCTGGAGTTTAATCATTAAAAGGGGTCGTTAAAAGGGAGTGAGAGTGAAAAACCCGCTCCCGACGGGCTGCCCCACACACCGCCAGTGCCGTGAAAGGCTCCCTCTTGTTTTGTTCCTCCTGGCCCATGGCAGATTTGGGGGGACACAGCTTCATCTTGCTGGCCACATCAAAGCAGTGATTATGCAAATGCTCCCACTTTTT
>VZRM01002028.1:36325-57942 GCA_013397955.1 Grantiella picta | reverse complement strand
GCCCGGGGCCGGCTCCCCTTCAGCCGCTTCATTTACGGGCCCGGCGAGGAAAGGGAGGGAGGGATGGAGAGAGGGATGGGGGGGCTCCCCTGCAACCCCTCTCATTCCCGGGAGGGTTTCGCCTTCTGGGGACGCTTGGTGCTGTGGTAAAGGTGCATAGTTCGTACACGGCTTGCTGGGGAACTGCTCCGGGCACATGGCTGCTCCGTTTTCATCAGGGCAAACCCGGAGAGGGAGAAAGTCCTGCGCTACGGACAGCTCAGTGCTGTCAAATACAACTCGCAGGCACAACACAGGCTGGAGGGAGACTGTATAAAAATATCCAGACACCAACTTGTCAGTGCAGCAGGAAAACCTTCATTCCTTTCACCTCTCTTCCCTTCCAGCCCTCACTCCAGGGCTGAAAGCCCCAGGGAATGGCAGAGCCTGGTGACATGCCCATGGGGTCAGCAGGCTGGCTCTGCCCCACAGGGAGGAATCACAGAATGGCTTGAGTTTGGAAGGCACCTTAAAGCCTATGAAGTCCCATCCGCCTGCCATGGGCAGGGACACCTTCCACTGGTCCAGGCTGCTCCAAGCCCTTTCCAACCTGGCCTTGGACACTTCCAGGGATGGAGCAGCCACAGCTTCTCTGGGCAACCTCGGAGTGCCAGGGCCTCAGTACCCTCACAGGGAAGAATTTCTTCCAATATCCTGTTTAACCCTGCCCTCTGGCTGTGTGAAGACATTCCCCCTTGCCCTGTCACTCCAAGCCCTTGTCAAAGAAATGAGAGCATACAAAACTGAAACCCCAGTGCACTCTCCTCTCCATATGGAAACACCACCAGGAAGGCACTTTGGGGCAGTTGGGCTTTGAAACAGGATTTTATTTGCAACTGATAGAAAAGCCCAAAATAGATGGAAGAGCTAAAATCTCTGCAGAAGTCATGCTTAACACACCACAGACTCACTCCCAAATCAGTCCCTTGCTCTTGTTGCCCACTGATCGAGGCTGGGCAGGCCTCAGTCAGTAGCTCTGTGACTCTAAGAAACATTATAACACTCCCCTCTCCTCCTTGTGAAAAACAGGAGACCCACAGGTCCCCTTGGCATCCCGGGAGAGTAACACGAAAAGACTTTATTACTTTTTCAGCAGCTTAAGGCACAAAGCAGAATATACCTGTGACAGGGCCAGCCCATCCCTCTGTCACCACCTGCTCGCTGAGATTCCTGTCCTTCCATTGCCCATGGAAAGCAACGGGAAAGGTGAGGCAGAGGTAGTGCTGTGGGTGCCTAACCCATCGTGGTGCCTTCTGGGGTTCAGCCCAATTCCTGCTGCCAGCCCCTGCCACGCAGCATTTTTTTCCATAGGGTTGAGAACAAGGTGTCTGAGGACAGGCCAGCCACCAAGTCCTCACAGCTCTCCAGAGGCGCTTGTGTGGTCTGTGGGCACAGCGAGGGCCGAACTGCTCGGCTGAGAGCGGTGGAGAGAGGAGGTGGCGGGGGGAGAGGGAGTGGGATCAGGAGCAGGAACGCTGATGTCGCTGCTGCCCACCGCCTGAACTGTCCTCCAAGGGTCAAACTGTTCAACTTCAGCCCCTTTGCCAGACTCAATCCTACTTTAGGGGAACAAAAGCCCAAAGTAGGCAACGATCAAGAAATGGGAGCACAATGATTTAAGCTTATCACACAGCCCAGAAATAAAGGACACTGAGCTCGTGTGGGGGAGAGGGGAAGACCTTCAGAAGGTCTTTGTTTGCTGTAAGAAGATTGAACTCTGAGGCGACCCGATAGCCCTAAAAGTTTAGGGTCTGTGTTGCTGAGAGACCTTTGGGCACAGCCCATCCACACGTCGACCTCACAAGTTGAGAGCCGGCATTAATGGCCAGCTTGCCTCAGGTGAACAGAGGCACAACATCCCGGGAAATAGGGGAACAAAGCCGCAGGGACAGGGTGGCCTGACCCCTACCAGCCCTGCTTCCCTCGCACCCACCAGTCTGGGGTGTCCTAAGGGTTGGGGGTCCCAGGGCTGCCCACATACACCAGGGTGCCCTGAATCCTGTGGTGCCCAGCCCTGGGCAGCACCTACGAACCCCACTAGTGGGATGGTTCTGCTCTTATTTAGGGTGTCAGAATATGTGCCCACCCAGCAGAGTACTGGGGTCCTTTGTAGAGGGGAGAAATCAAAAGTGCTGCAGTGTGTGTCCCCCACACCCTGATCCGGGTCCTTCCCAAACAGCCTGTGCATGCTGCAGTGAAAAGTGCTGCAGGGACGGACAGAATGAGGACCAGCCCCCTAAATCCCAAGCTGTATTAGCACATTTGGGGTTTGTTCTGGGATCAAGGCGAGGAGGGGACCCCCATAAGCGCTGTCCCGGCATCCTTCCCTGGCTCCCCCCACCCCGGCCCTCGTCGGGGGCCAATTGTTCGCGGCAGATTTGCATGGCAGGTGCAGGCCTGCGGAATGATTTTGCCATCCTGGGCACCCCCCCAGGAGGGATTGCCTCCCCCCCTTGTGAAAAAAGGCCGCCGGTGCCTTCCTTTCCCATGAAGAAGAGAAGAAGCTTGAGGATCGCGTGAACACGCTTCAGTTTTCTTATTCTTTTCTATAGATGTGGGGAAAAGAACAGCCAATTGTGTGAAAAACCCAGTGCCTGCAAAAAGGGACATTGGCCATCCAGGCGAAGGTGCGCGAGGGAGAGCACTAATCGCTGAACCAGGAGACAAATACGATTACCAGCTCCGAGCCTTGAGTCAGAAAGTCTCATAGACTTTAAGATGTTAATCCCCAACATAATCCTTCCTTTGGCGTGTAGGAATAGTGCAGCCACAAGAGTTGTTTTGTTATTTATATTGGCGTTTAATAAAACTCAGCCAGTGGTGAATGGGCTGCCCACTCTCCAATGGTAATTAATTCCCTATTTCAGTGACCCAATTGTGCTGGGATAGAGCAGTGGGACAGTCCCACTGCCCCAACCCGCCTTTGTGCAGCTACACGGCTCTCGTGCTTCAACAGCTATGGAAACTCATTCTTTTGATGTCATTCAATGAGTTTTCCTTGGGCATCTTCTAAACTTCAAGGACCCTTTTCTTTCTCGAATGCTTGAAAAGCAGGACTAGCTTGACCACCTCTGTAGAATTTAATGATTTGGTGAAAGGGCCTTTTTTGGGGGGGGGTTGTGTAAGGAAAGAGAGAAAGAAAATTTGGCAGACTGGGCATCAAATGGGTGGGGGGGGAGATATCCAAACTTGGGTGTGCCGAACTTACTTGGCTCCTAATTTAGACAGATCTCGAAAGCCACTTTTCCTTACTCAAAATACTTGGGGCTTCTCTTAGTCAAGGCATTCCTAGAAGGGATTTGCTAGTGAGCAATAACTCTTGTTTTTTGGAGGCAAGTAAAGACACAACAAATGGTGTTCCAAGAAGGAATTTCCATCCAGGAAAAGGAAAAACACCTGGATGTTTTTGCCCAGAAAAGGGAAAAATACCAGGTACCTAGAATGGGTTATTGAGATAAAGTGTGTTTTTGGGTTTATACTTTTTGGCTGGATGGTGAGGTGGCTGAAAGCGAACACATGAAGAACATGGAGTTATCCTGTGGAGCTGCCCTGGTCCGGGCAGCCTCTCCTATGTCTTTATACACACTTCCAAAAAAAAGGGGAAAAAAAAAAACCCTTCGCAAGTCACAAACAATTCAGGATTCAACTAAGAAAACACAGAGTGAACCATATGGCCAGGGTGGCTCGAGTTGGCTGCATTTTCCCTCAGACAAAGAAGGGATTGAGAGTTGAAGGAAAGGAGAAAAAAACCCAACTTTCCGGCTGATGAAGCTGTTGTCTGGAGGCAATGATCCCAAATCTCAAGGCTTTATTCCAGGCTCCGACTGAGACGTGATATGTCATATGATTAGCATCTTTCATATTTACAAGAGTAGTGCGGGCTGCCAGTCTTTAGAGAAAGGCGAGAGAAAGAAGGGGCATATGCTGAAATGGATTTAGCATTTGAAAGAGAGAAAAGAGAGCGGATAAATACACTTAAACGAGGATTTAGTTTTACTCCCGTTGAGTTCTAATGGCTTGTTGATTGAGATTTTAGGGAGCTGGGACAGAGGTGTCAGCAGTAATTTAAAGGCGCTATTCAGCTCTCCCCCGGCGGAAGGAGCCGGCGCTGCCCCTCAGGGCGGAGCGGTGCTGCGGCCGCGGTGGCGGGGTGGCGGGAGGGGCGCATCACCGCCGCCGCGGCTCCCTCCGCCGGGCGCGCGGCGCCATCTGGCGGCGCGGGAATGCGGGAGAGTGAGGCAGCCGGGAGCGGGAAAAGGGGGAGGGAAACGGGGAGGGAAACAGGGAACTCCCGGCGAGTGGGCACCCCTCGGAAGGGACACCGCCCCAGCGTGGTGCTCACAAGCACCTTCCAGCTCGGCTTGGAACGCGTCCAGGCACGGGGCGGCCACAGCTGGTCTGGGCAACCGGTACTGGTGCCTCATCACCCTCACAAGGAAGAGGTCATTCCTAACATCCCATCTAAACCTGTCCTCTGGCATTTGAGAACATTTCCCTTTGTCCTGTCACTCCATGCCCTTGAGACAAGTCTCCCTCCAGCTTTCCTGGAGCCCTTATAGGCCCTGGATGGTATTTAAGGTTTTCCCAAGAGCTGGGGAAGGAGCCTTTTAATTGTGTTAGCCAAACCCCTTCCTGGATGTGACTTACCTAGAAAAATGGAAGGTGACAGAATTGTTCTAAAATATCGTGTTATTTAATCTGAAGAATAATGAAATATCACTAAAACAATTAGCTACATTGTTAGCATAGAAGCATCTCACTTCTCAAACAGATAAAAGTCACTGTATTTATGGTTATCAACCAAATAAAGTCACTTTATTCATTTTTAATCCTATAACCACAGGGACAAACAGAAATATCAGTGCATTGTGATGCAAACAAAAATATCACATGTTAAATAAATATTAGATGAGCAATAGCTCTGGTAATTTTTATACGCAAGCAATTAATAATTTGTTCATAAAATCGGTTCACATTTTATTTTTCCTTTTTCTTACTCTGTTCTTCTTCTTCTTCCCACTTCTCCAAGTAAGACCTGAGAATGTTGTTTAGCTGCTGCTCACACTGACTTGCATGTTGTAACCCATTTTCCCATCCTAAAAGCAGCAATGAAGAGGATAATTACATCTCTCTTTACAGCATCCATCATGGAATCAGCCCCAGCAATGCCAACATAATTTCCCCAGAGTATTGACTGGCTATGATATTTCTGCTTGGAAAGTGGCTCTTCGGAGTTCAGTCACTAACAAGATGCTTTCTTTGATGTCAGCCAAGCAGGTAAAGTGGATAAAAACCCCCTCTTTTGAGTATAAAAAGTTTGCAGGTAAAACTGCAGACATGCAATTTGCACATTCTTGCATTTTCCTGCGATATATTAGATTTCCTATGTAATATTAAAAATTAAATTTTCTATGTAATGAATACAGAGGTTTATCTAATGTACTTACCATATATTTTATATATTATTATATAGTATATAAACACTACAAGGTGTATTATACATAGTCTAATTAAAGAAACCCAGGCAAAGAAACCATTACCTTTGCAGTGGTGGATTACTCTCCCCCAGAGCCTGTTCCTGCTCAGACAGGCCAGACTTCCCACCATCAGCAGGTGCCTCTTTGCCCTCGTTAGTGCCACGTTCATCCTCTTCTCCGAGTCTATGAACCCAAACTGCCTTGTCCTGACACACGACAGGACGATGATTTCTCTCTCGGCGCCTTGGAACGCATCCACTGTGGACACCTGGACAGGCTTGACTTCAAAAGCCTCAGAGTGAACCCCACTGAGCAAATTCTGGATCTGTGGGTAAAGAAAGAGGGAAGGGGGTGAGTTTGGCTATTCAGTGTACAAGTACATTTAAGAAAACTGCTTTATTGATTTATTATACAAACCTTATACATCTGTGATTTATAAAGGGTCATCACACCAATAGCAGCTCCTTCTATTCCACTTGCTATCAGAGACTGGACAAGCTTAACTGTAAAATGAGCTTCTGCCATGTTATAAAAGCTGTTGTCTCTTTCAATCTGGAAAGAGGGAAAAATATTCCATTCTCACAAACAACGCAAAAAGAAATGGAATGGAGTAAAAACTACAATACTGACTTTTTATATAAGGAATTTGTTATAACAAGTGTTCAGGAACTTACTTGCTCCACGCCATGAACGCTGTAAAAGCACAGTGTTGGAAGCCAGTCCAATAAAGGAGTCCTGTCCTCCTCAGAAATCCCATCTATGAGGTTCCCTTCGTAGAACAGCTCGTTGGCGATGGCACTGAGGGCAGGGTGACAGCGGTACTGTGTCCGAAGAAGTACTGGGTTATGTCCCTAAAGACGGGGGATAGAGAAATTGGGACTGGGAAGTGTTCACATGGATAGAGCTTGGAGCAACTTGGTCTAGCAGAAGGTGTCCCTGTCTGTGGCAGGGGTTGGATCAGGTGGCCTTCAAAGTCATCTTTCAACCCAAAGCATTCTGTGATTCTATGATATTTCACAGTGCTGAAACGTTGATCCTCTGACAGCTGAAAGAGAATTCCCTAGTGACTTCAGTGGACCTACAATTGCACTCTCCACCTTTTCCAAAGGTGTGTTTAGCAGCACCTACCATTAGGCAGAGCCGGTCAAAGAGAGTCTGCTCCAGTCCCTGCCCATGAACACTCTCAGACCCTTGAATAGTTGGTGGCAGTTGCTTGGGGTCTCCAACAAGGACAAGCTTTTCACACTGAAACCTGGATAAGAACGTGAAAAAACAAGAAAAAAAAAAGTTCTAAAAAGGATGTTAAGCTGTTAATAACCACAGTGTGCGCTGTGTTTCTGTATCACGTTGCTTCCCATCAGCCTCCCTCCTCCACCACAGTTTAACAACACCTAAGAGCAGGCCTCAATTTAAAATTAAAAATTAAATTTTCTTCTTCTTGCCCTCCAAGGCGAGACCTTGGGGTTCACGTGCTCAAAGAGTTGCGTAGTTTGGCACTTGTTGGAGGTTGTGTCCCTGCTGAAACCCCACAGGAAGAAGGCTTTACCTGGCGATGGGAAGCAGAGAAGCAGGTTCAGTCATCTGGCTGCACTCATCCAGCATCACCACAGGAAACCTGAGAGCATCCAGACAAGGGAAGGGGCAGGCAGCACAGGTCACTCCAACCACTTTCACCTTTTGTGAGCGAGGGGAAAATGGGTAGGCAAAAAGTGTAGATAATTTCATAGTCAATCTCTGTGCAGCACAGAACTCTAGCAGGAGACTACACCTGCATTTATTTTCAGAAATAAGAGACTAAGCTATACCTGTGGAATCAAACCTAACGTTCACTTTATTGTTCAAAACCAGGTGTTTGGCAGGTGTGAGAGGGAATTCCCAGTTTCCATTTGCTGGGCCTTGTGGATAAGACACAGCGAATCCCTGCTTTCCTGTCCCATCTCTTTGACTGTACCTGTTGCAGGATAGTTTTATTGGTCCCCAGTTTATGCTGCTCAATGCTCTTCCTGACATACATTTTTTCAGCTGGAGTCAAATCTTCTTTCATGAGAGCAAGCAGCTCCTTCAACTGCTCATTTTCATTTCCTGAGCCTGCATGTAAACTTCAAAGAAGATTTTGTAACATACATTACAGTAACTGAAAATAACAGTGCTTAGAAAAATAATATTTTATACATAAGAGTACTTTACAACAATGTACTAACCTACCCCCAATTGCTTCAGATCCCTCAAAGAGGTTTCTTACCTATGGGGAAGAATTGCTTTAGCGATTTTCCTTATACTTCCCACTCTTATAAAATCCTCAAATCCAAGGTCGAGCAGACTTCAAAGAAAAAAAATGATACATATTACAGAAATGGAAAAAGAAACATTGAAAACTTTAAAAGTGGTTTTAAAAGACACATCAGAACACTGAGGAACACAAACTTTGGTGATTAACGAGATGAAGTACCTCAGCAATTCAAGAAAATCAAAATAAATTACCTCATCATGATTTGCCTCAAAATTGCTTAATGCCTTGATTATTCCCCTCTCATAGTCTTCCATATGCATCTTCCCTTCCTTTGTCCTTCCAAACCACGAATTTTTTACTTCATGTTAACTTCATGCTGACTTTTCACAAATCTGATTCTCTCTGCCCCTCCTTCCCCTACTGCTACATCGCAAAGATTCCTGAGCAGTATTACTTTGTCATAATGGATTTTAATAGTAAATTTAATGACAGTAGAGCCTGTTGTTAGTCTTCTGTAAATGTTTTATGTAGCTTTCACTCATTTAACTGTGCAAAAGAGCAAAGGTAAAATTAAAGCCCATGTGTGGCATTTTTTAGGGAGAGAAATCAATATTTTTGAAGCGTTTTACAGGAAATATCAACAACAATTATTGCAACCACATAAGTGCTGCATTATTATTCTTTTTAGAAGAGTCTGTAAAAGCCTCAGTAACTCACCCCAGCAGTATCCTGTCCACAGCAACGTTGGTGGAAGAAGCAATGAGAAGTTTCCATGGAGTTGCCCTTGGACCCTCCATAGCTTCACTGCTTTCAAAGAGCTGCACGAGGAACAAGATCACCACAGACAGCAGGTAGCTCTTGCCAGCTCCAAAAACACCTGGTATTTTGGAAGAAAAGCCCAAGTTACAAGTGCAAACTTCCTAGAAAGTTTGAATCAATTGCTTTAACTTCAGTTATGCTGCGATTCCTGTAAAAATATTGCATGGGCTTGCTTCAGCAGCTCTCAGAATCCAGGAGCCACCAGGTACTTAACAAAAAAAAAGTTATATTATAATTTAGCAAGCTGAAACATGATAAAAAGTGTTTTTAATATGAAAAGAAAGAAGCAGAAGACACTAAGTAACTCTGATTTTGTGTTTAGATATTTCTAGTAAAATCTCTTATGCTTCTGTGAAATCCTGCAAAAGGCAGAATGAAAATAAAAGGAGCAAAAGCTCTGTGCTGACAGAATGGATGTATTAATGTCAAGGCCATTATCAGAGGGGCTGATTCTGGCATTTCATATTAATGACATTTCACATTAATCAGCATTTTTGCAAAGATACAATAGCAGCAAATGTCACAATTCTTTGCTGTGTACCACGGATGATTGTGATGGGGAGGCTCCGATGTTCTTCTCCTGGTTTGGTGTTTTCACTTGAGGTCATCATCTGAGCGATGTGCATCAGTGATGTTGCTTGGTCTGGGTTCAGGGAGAACCTTTGGATCATCTCTTCAGCCACTCCTACTGCCACTTCAGGGCTCACAGGGCCAGACATCATTGAACGTTTCAGGCTCATGGCAGGTGGAGTAAATTTCCTTTTGTTGGCCCTTTTAGGAGCATTTTCAGAATTAAAATCCCTAAAGAAAAAAAACAGCCAAAAGTTGTGATCTAATATAATTTGTATCTCCAGGTTCTGATGTTCCTACACTTAGCTGCTGCTCCCAGTATCACAGAACAGTAACTTACATTTTCAGGAGATATGGGATTAGTGGTAACGTGGATGGATTAAAGTGCTCCTCCATGTTTCTTAAGGATGCCAGCTCACCACTGGCATTACAAACCAGCAAGGCATGAACACACACTGGAAAGGCCACAGAAAAACAAAATGAGAAAGAAATTAAATGAGCCAAAATTTCATGTCAGCTAAATAAATTAATTATGAAAGGCCAAAAGAGTAATTAACTGATTTTATCTCCTTCATTTACAAAATGAAAAAACCCCAAAGCTTTGCTCAATTCAACAGCTAAACCAAGAAACTTTTGCAGAATGACAGATTTAATACATGCCTTTTTATACCAATACAAATACAAATTTTCCAGTGACTTATTTGCAGTTTCTGTATTTTGTTTATCAAGGATAGTAAAAACATATTGCTGTTACTTATATTGCGACAGTCAATTTGCATTTTATATTATATTATTTACTACTTGATTTACATTATTTTCATTTCTCCCCCACCCATTTGGAATTTACCATCTACTTTGCAGGTTTAATGGCATTAATTACTGCATTCAAATTATATATTCAAATTTAAAAGGGAAAAAGTACTGTGAATTAAATAATCTACATGATTTGAGAAACTTTAAACTCATCTTTCATGGCTGGCTGGATTTTTCCATAGTTGTTTCCCACAATTCTGAATTATTTGCTGTGGAACTCACTGTTTGATCTCCAGTTTGAGGGACTGTAGCCTTTCAGTGGTAGCAATTCTATTTCATTGTTGGAGGATGGTCCAAAGAAAGCACTGCTTGCAACGAAAGTATCGATGGGATCAAAGTTCAGAGTCTTTGAAACAACCCAGATATCATCTGCCAAAAAAACCACAGAGTCCTCAGAAGCTTCTCCTACTGCCACCTTTTACATCTGATGTTTAAAATGTGCTTACCTTTGCTGTAGAGAGAAGAATGCTCCTTTCTGCTTAGTTTCAGGTATAATTTGGGTTTGAAATCACCATCAAAGCTGGCAGGTGTATTCATAAATTTCTTGTATTTACGGTACCGCTGGGTTGGAATTTCAAAGGCTTTCCTAGGAAATTGCAAAAAAAAAAAAAAAAAAAAATAAAAAGAGCAAACTATTGGCACATTTTGGGTTCAACACCAAAACCAAGAAAACTCCACAGATTGGATCAAGTGGTTGTACATTATCTTACATTAAAGAGTTTTAAATACATTTATCTTGACTGCAAAATTCCCTCATATTCAGCCACAATTAAATTGTTTCCTTTACAGTTAATCAGCACAGCTTAGCCTTTGAGACGACTTCTGATGATAAAATTAGAATCTTGAAGAGAATAAATCGAAGTCTCTTACTGAAGATTAAATGAACAAATCAAATGCAGCAATTGTAACATTAAGCAATTGATCAAATTGCTGGTCAGCAGTTTTGATTCTTGCTAAAAAGAAATACTATTGCTATAAATATTTTTCCTTCACTAATTTGGCTCTTGAATTTCTTTACAGAAAGAAGCCTTCACTCTTTAAATATAGTAAAAACCTGTTAAATCCTGCTGAAATCCTGAGCAACTGGAATATTTATAGCCCCTGAATTCACACAGCCCTTGAGCGAAGTGCACAGCGTTTCAGGATACCTCACCAAAAGCTGGCACTCCTCATAGACAGCAATCTTTTGACTCCTGAGGTATGTCCCAATACTTTTTGTATCATGGAGCACTGCACTCGGTCTGGATTTTGTCTGTGTGGGGTTCACATCTTCAATCCACTTGAAAAAGGAACACTGCTCAGCTTTTGGGGCATCACAGGTATAGAACAAACGACCCTGCAAGGGAAGGGAATGAGAAAAAAAAGTCCATGAGCACTAAAACAAGAAAAAAAAAAAAGAGCGAGAGAAAGCAATGGACACTTTCACCCCAAACTGTAAAATCACAAGGAATAAACAGCACCTTGTTTTGACCTTCCTTTTTAACCATTGCCAGCTTAGCAGGGTGCATGTGGTTGCAGAGTGGAGCGCAGCTTCCTTGGCTCTGGCTTTGCCCATCTTTCACTGAAGTGTAAAATGATATATCCACTTTGGAGAGGGCATTGTGCAGTCTCTGTGCCAGCTCAAACAGCATGATGTTCAATTGCTCTTGGTAGGGAAAGGAGAACAACAGAAGAATTAGTACAGCCTAAAATGCTTACACAGGTACACAACAGTCACAAAGATGTACTTCCATTGGAGGATTTCAATCCCAAATCAAAATATTTAATCTGAGTCCTAACAGAAACCGTGTGACCTGCAAAATCCACTTAAGTGCAGGGAAAAAAATACTCAGGAAACTTAAGACTGGAAAACAGCAGGAAGTTACAGAGTTGAACAGAAGTGTACTGTCCTTTCGGTTTGTCTCTGCAATTCTGGGTATAGACTGAATATCTTTCAGTATATATATTTTATATATATATATATATACACACACACACACACACACATATATATATATATATATATATACATATATATATAAATAAAAACAAATGCACCCAGTTGTTCTAGTAGGTGATGTTGAGGACTTCTCTCCCTCTTATCCTGCTTTGTGAAACTTCAGAAATGCACTGTTTAAAACTGGCAGCATTTTACAGAGCAGAGTGTGAGACTTACCTGTCAGAGCAGCTTTAAAAACGTGTTTGTAGTGAGTGTGAGACTGAAACACAGCTGGGATGGAAATCTTTCTTTGAGGAAGATTAGCCTGTTTCACTTTATCCATAGAAGGGAAAGACAACTCAGAAATTGTTATGTCCTAAAAAGACCCAGGAAAAGAAACCATTAAAACCTGCAAGACCTTGAATGAGACAAATTTTGCAGATTTGTAAAAATACGCATCCCTAGGGCTTGGGCTGCCATTTAGGATGCACCACGAGGTTAAAATTTACCCCTTGACAATCAGCCTGCATTTATAATAACACAGATAATACTTCCAAAGGCTTTAAAGTAAATAAAGAGTAATTTTTTGAAAAAAATTTTTGTTCAAAATCATGTTTTTCAGCAATAGGCATGAGGAAGGAGCACGCAAACCCCATTTTAAACACCATTTTTGCACAGAAATAAATTAATCATAATGATAACTGTCTTCGTAAGCCTTTTAAATCCAGTATATTAGGATTTTTTATATATATATATATACTGGTTATTTTCCCACCTCTCTTTCACACAAATATTGTACTGGACAGACAGTTTAAAGAATGAAAAAACATTAAAAAAAAGGAAAAAGCTAACATTTTCTTCAACTCTCAAACCAGCCATCTGACAACTTTTTAAACTTGACTTGTGGTTGGTTTGGTGTTCTTTCCCAATTTACTCCATTTGTCTACTGCTCACAAAAAGCTGTGCTAAATTTTTAGGTGCTTATTCAGTGCCATAACTCAATTTTTACACAACTAAAACTCAAGGAATTTATAATATTTTGAAATCAGAGACTATGCCTTGAAGCAAAAATGATTCATTAAAATGATGCTGATACCACAATTAAGAAAAACCCTTCGTGCAAACACTTTCTTGCCAATTACAGATGACAAAACAGCCCAACAGCTTTTCTTTCATCTTCCTGCCACCAACATTAAAAATCTAAATCTGGCACTGCGTGTGCCAAGGAATTACCTTCACAAAGGATTACCCACGGCACTTAAAAAAATACATTTTTTTGTGTCAGTACGTCGGTAGAAACATTTCATCCAATCACACTGATAATATCTTGCAGGAAATCAGATAAAAGCAGTCACTTTGGCCAGATAAATGTGCTTCTGTCAGTGATAGCTGTGTTTGCTTGACCAGTTACACACCTGGCTGTCTCCTGTTCCGGCGTGGCAGCTCAGGTGACTCAACACCTTTTGTGTGGCTGCAGCCAAAGGTGTCTGGCTTAAGTGCAGGGAAAGTACCTTCCCCTCTGAAACCAGATCTGGGTGGCTGGTGTTTGCACAGCGTTCCGCAGGTGAGCTCCTGGCTGGCAGCAGCAGTGCAGAGCTGGGAGCACTTGGATTCATGGCTCTGCCCTCTCCTGTGTCAACCGGCGGCATTCCGAGGATGCTCTGGGCACAGATGTCATCATTCTCTTCCCCGTCAGTGCTGTTCTCAGGGATCAAATCACACTGAGCACTGTTTTGGTACTTCAGCCACTTGCTTTGTCTGTGTTGGGAGGTGACATTAGGGAGCACCGGTGGTACAGATTCCCTTTGCCCATCTTCCGTGTACTCCCCAAACACAGAGGTTTCATAATTCCTGTCCTCGGGGCCAGGAGCACTCCTAGGAAATACCACTGACTCGATGCACAAATTGCCTCCTGAAGAGCCCGAAGATTGCTGGACCTCCTCACTCTCAGTGGGGTAAAACACGTCAGGAATCTCCCCAGTGGCAGGCAGAGTGACCAAAGGAGTTCGTGTTTTTATCCTGGGCTGGAATCCTGGGAGGCTGCCTTCCTCTGGATAGCTGGGTTTCTCCCGGGCTGTAGGGCAAATACATCTTACAAGCAACTTGCAGCACCTAGGGATGGCACTTCAGATGTACAAAAAGATAAGGAAGGAATTCTAAGTTCTTCCTTTTCCATCCTGTCTTCTAACTGGGAAGCTGTCTGGATCGTGCTTGTGCAGTATTATGCTAAAATTCCACATACCATGATGGATTTTGTGTGATTCTTTTAATTAGTTTTAATTATTTTAAATCTCCATATTCAGAACACATTCTGAACAGCCATTCTGCTTGGAGGTCATTAATTTGATGTTCTAAATAGATCACTAACAGCTGCCAACTAGAAAACACCCAGCTTAACATTTGCTGCTTTTCCCAAAAGATCACCCACAAAACTATGAATTAATATTAAACAATGCAGATAAATAAGCTCTTAGTACCAAAAAGCATCCTTTTGACCAAATTAATTATCAATAGTTACAGTCATTAATAGGTGTCAAATGGAAGCAGGTCAGAGGACCTGACCTGCTGAATATAGAAGAAAACTAAAAAGCAGTTAAATAAAAGCAAAAGCATCATTTAGAAGCTTGGCTTACAGCCTTTTTGCCCCCGAACTAGAATCTAATTTTTCTTTATAAAATGAAACCCCTGAAGTCTCTTTCAGGAGAATATAATAGCAGAGTAACTGTCTATGATAGCCCCATTCATTGTGCTTCAAGAATGCTCAGAGATTTTCCAGCTAAAACACTGTGAAGTGCAAGTATAAACTATATGTTCTTACAGAAAAAAACATCTGGAAGTTCTGGTTCACTTGGGAAGATCCCATGTGGCAGGGGCTCCTGGATGTCTCCAGCAGTCTCCTCATTTCCTGAAGCTGGAGAAATTGTAGAGTCTGGGAAAGTCAGTTCTGATGACATCTGCAGGTGAAAAATTAACATGTCAGGTCAATAACTGGAAAAAAACCCCTTGATTACAGCTCTTGTATTACTATCCACTCTCCCATCATTCTAAACAATTGAAATGTCTCTCAGAGTTGAGGTAAAACAGCTTCAAAAGTAAGAAGCTGTCACAAACACACAGGAAATAAAGCCAAAGATATCTGCAAGAGAGAGTGAATCCACACCTTGCCAGGTTCCCAGGAAGTCCACTGTGCTTGTCTCGGGTCACAGTGCAAGGGTGAGCCTGACGTTGTCCATGGTGGCACTGTGGGATACACATCCAATGCCAGTGCTGGGAAAAACATGTGAAGGATTGAAGTCATGCAGAAATTCTGAGGCAAATCCCTGCCCTTCTCCTTTTACTTTCACTTACAGGACTGATTTATTCCTGGCTCTTCAATAACATCAGGCTTCATTTGAAAATTCCCTTCTCTGATAACATTAATATCATCCTTATGAAGGCTCCTGGAACCTGGAGACTTTACAAAAAAAATGTATAAGCAAAAACTTGTTAGAAATTGAAGTGTTTACCTTCTATTTTCCAAAGTGCAACTGATTAAGAGTGGCAGAACAAACCAAGTCACATATTACAAAGTTCTATGACAAAGTAAGTTAAAATAATTGATTTTGATATGATTGTAGCAATCTAAAAATGAATTCTTTTGTATCCTACATTGACAGGATACTTTCTTGCATTAAATTTAGTAAGGACAACTTTGGGAAAAAAAAAGTTTTACCTGTCTGAAGTCATAAGGGTCATAATTCCTTGAAAAGAGGGGTGAGAAAAATGTCTGAGCTGCCAAGTCCATGTCCTCTGGGTACTGCTGCCATCCTAGCTGGGAGCATGGAGCTCTCAACATGACCTCACTAGCTGCTGATCCTTTCACTTGGTACCCTTGGAAGGCAACAGGCTACACAATGCATTGGAATTATCACTAACAGGAAGGAAAAACTGCTCTGCAACTATCTACAGTCAATACAGGTACTTTTTGTACATACAACAAAAATAATCTGTTGACACTGAAGAAGAGAAACAAAAAAATCTGTGGTTTTTTCCTGGTAATTTGAGTTTAAAACTCTCCCTGGAAAACTTCCCACAGTGAACTGTGCTAAAAATTACAATAACTGGTTAAAATTTTATTAGGACTTACTGAAATATATTACAATTAGCAAGCCATTTCACTCAAATTTAAGAAACACTGTTAATCATACTTCTGTTCCACAGAAATGGTACCTTTGGTTGCCAGTCAGATGTCCCAGGGTCTCTTAGGGCTGCTGCCATTGGTACAATATATTCTTCTGTCTTCTGGAATAAATTGTCCACACAGTTGGGCTACATAGGAAAGTATAAAAAACTAATTAGTCTAATAATTTAATAACCATTTAAAGTGAAAATTTAAGCTAAGAAATGTCTTGGATTTACACAAAGGAATTGTTTTCAGTCACAGCCTTTTTATTTGGAAGCCAGCACCATCCATGACAGGATAAGAAATTGTTTGCTTTTCAAACAGGACAGGAAAAAGAAAAGGATTTAATCTAAAATTTTTCCTTAACCTTCAGATGGATTGGAAAAAAAAAAAAAAGCTTTTAATAGCCCTGAACAAAAATCAATGTGAACCATCAAAAAACCAGTTTTCCCAGTGTATTTCGACCCAAATGCTAAAATTCCAAGGAAAGCCATGCATTCAAAAAGACAGAGAAAAGAAATAGGTGGTAAAAGATCGGGTAGGGAAGGAGAAGTACCAGACATATTAATGGAATATTAAACATGACTAAATACTACAATTTGCATTAAGTTTCTTGTCATACATGAAGCTCCCTGAATATTTATTGGCAAGAGGACATCCTGTTTATTACCAGCTTCATACCCAATGCCTCTAAGAAATTTGTAGCTCAACCTCTATGGTTCCATTAACCAATAATTTTATTTCAGAAGCCAGGTGGAAAATTATTCTCTCTTGTACAGATAAATATATGTAGTCAAAATTGGTTACCATTAGGCCAGGAGAATCAAAGTATGAACAGGAAGATGCCTGTAAACTTTCTGAGTAAGGCATTTCTGTAAACTCTTTTATAGCTACAAGAGATGGAAAAGCACAGTGAGTTACAGGGAATAGTTTGGGGTTTTTTACATGAAAACATCTGAGTAGTTAGTGGTCTTGCCATGCACATTACCATGCAATGGATTGCAGTTAGGATTTAACTGAATGACAGCAGAGACAGACTTGGAGCTCACAATGTTACTTTGAACACTAAAAATTGAGGGAACCTACATAATACATCACTCCAAAAGCATTTCTAAAATATGAGGAGAAATGAGAGTACAAAAGTCAAGTAGGTACAGACATACAGAATTCACTTTAGAATACAAGCTGACCTAACCTTCATCTTTCTCAAGTTGTTCAAGTGTCTCCTTGGAAGTGTCTGTTTCACAGAACATGCTGTTATTTTGCTCCATCTTTTGCAAGCTCTCTAATGCTGTGCTATGTTCAGTCAAAGCTCTCAGAAGAGCGATATCATTCACCAGATCAGGGAGACCTGAGGAATTCTCAGCCATTGCTGTGCATTTCAGGCAATCCACCCCTATTGCTTCACCTTTGCAGGCTTCGGGAGAGGCAGTTATGCTCTCTGCATTTTCCAACTCAATTTCTCCTACTGCTGTTTCCTCTGGAGATGAATAACCTATTGCTAAAGGATCTGATTTTTGTGACAAAGCCAGCAGAGGGCTACCTGGTTTAATGTCATCACCCTTAGTACCCCAGCAGTGCTCTGAGCCATCAACTGGGGATTCCATGCATCCAAGCTGTGTAACTCCTTCCTTGGACGTTTTGTCCATGGCAGCAGTCATTCTGCTGGGAGAAATACCCGGAACACTTCCAGTTGCCTCAAACACACTGGCTTCAGGGTGACATTCATTATCACTGGTGTCACCAGGCAAGAGATCAGAGTGCTTTTTTAGCCATGATGTGCCATTAATGGTGAGTGCTACATAGCCATCCAGATCCTCCTCATTGTTTGTGGCTTCAAAACTTAATTGACTCTCATTGATCTCTTTTCTGTTGTGTCCATCTCCTGAAAGTTCCACTTCAGTTCTGGTCTGGCTTGCAGAGTCTTCTGCAGTTCTCCTGGCATCATTGTCACAAAGCTGGGGTGGTGTACCCCCATTTCCATCAAAATGTGAACATTTGACTTCATTTTTGCTGTGTGTCTCCACTTCACAGCAAGAACAAGGCCTCAAGGCAGCATCTTGTGCTACATCTTCTCCCTTTAAGCAGCCTGGGCTCTGTGAAGGTGTGCCTCCCTCAGTGGGCTCCTTCACTTCTCTTTCACACACATCTTCATTGTCTGTGTCATTAAAATCAAAAGTCTCCATTAGGTTAAAGTTAATCTCCATCAGTTCCTCACCTGGACTGCAGTCTTTGCCATGCAAACTGAATTCCTCCGTCACAATTCCAGCTTCAGTCAATGTCACATCCCCACAGAGCTCCGGGTCACTAGACACTCCCTCTGAATTTTGTCTTGGATGAAGCTCACTCTGCATTTTCACAGATGAATTCTCCCTAAGACTGTCAGTCCCTGAATGCTCCCTGTATCCAAAGGAATTGTTTTCAAGGGTGGTTGGACTTGCTGGACATGAAATGTCACATGAGGATGGGACAAACTGACTCATTCTGTCACTCATTCTACTTACAGTGGACTCAGGTAGGAAGCAACTATTTGTGTTCCAGTGATCTTGTAAATCTTGACTTAAATTATTTACCTTTTCGTTTTGTCTCTGTCCTGTGACTTCTTCACCACAAGGTTGTTCATCTGAATTTGGAAGTCTTTCAGCATTCCAGTCCTTTTTGTCATTTACAGTTCTCTGCATAAAAGGCAGGTGCTGAATATCTGGAACAAGTTCTTTGGCAGGGTCTCCTGGAAAAGCTGGTAGGGCGGGGATTTTTTTGTCATAAAAATCTGCATTTTCTGCTGCCTGAAACCTGGAAAGACAGCCTGTGACTCCAGGTGTTTGCTCTCTGTGTCCCTGTGCTGGTTTAGACTTCAGAAGAGCAATTATCTGTGCAGTGCTCCTGATGTGGTGGGACACTGCCCCGGGACCGGTGTGCCCAGTAATGAGAGGAGATTCTGGCTTCACAACAAACTGATCAGGGCTTTGCTTCTCTGTCTCCTCACATCTGTCAACAAATGGAGCTGAGAGCAGTGGGGACACAGACATGTGTTCTGTGCCATTGTCCCTGCATCCCTCCTCCTGAAAGCTGGCAGAGGGATTTGTTTCTGCATCCTTCTTACGAATCATAGAAAATAAAGGAGAGCTGATATAAAACTGGGATGGAAAACTGCCTTGGCACTGCCTAGATGAAGGCAACAGTTGTGTTTTTTCTTCATCTTCCACGGCTGGTGTTTTCTTTTCAACTTGGCGTGGCACCTGGAACCCCTAGGAGAGAAATCTTAAATTACTCCATGTTTTGTAATCAAATGTTGAGAATGGGGCACACTCCATGAAATATATTCTGATCAAATGGCCTGAAAATATATTCTGATCAAATCCACATGAGGATTCCACAGGTGCACAGAAACATCAAGCCCTTGTGATTTTTACTGCAGGCTCAGCAATAGCTAAGTCAGATTTCCTAAATGTGGAAAAAACACCTACAGGGAACACATTCTGCATTACAGCTCAAAAAGAAAAAAAAGCAGGAAGATATTATGTATATATTTACCATTCATGAAAATATGTGTCCTCAGTGTTTCAAAATGCATGTAAACATGAGACAGAAAAATTTGGAACAAAAACACACCGTAAACTTTCTTTTCAAGCCAACAGGGAGATGTCTTGGGGGCAGAAGACCAGGTTTTACATAATTTCCATCCACTGCTGGAGTTTCTGCTTTCCTTGGCTGATCTTCAGAGGGCTTTTCACTCACTTTGACTGCTTCAACTGTGATTAAATATCGCTCACTTTCTAAATCATCTCCAGCAGCCACCTAGAAAAAGAGAGAGCAGCAGTGTGCACATAATAGTGCTAGATAAGAAACAATAATATATATATTTATTTTAAAGAAATATAGTCTTTTAAGTACTTATATGTAAAAAATTCAGGTACTTATACCCAGTATATCACAGATGCCATATACTTAAATATTTTTTTTTCCTAGAAACCATTAGCACTTAGCTTCAACGATTATTTCATATATCACTGTAATACACTGCTTTTACCCCAAAGGAAAAAAAATTCCATGAAACCTTCTGGACAAATAGTAAGATTTATCAATTAACAGAAGCTGTTTTCCCTTTCCAATATTTGCCCCATAGCAGAGTTTTATATCAATGACTAGAAAAATTACTATTTGAACTACCAAACAAGTGTTTGAAATGCTGCCTGAAAGATAAACTACAATCAGATATAAAAATAACAACTCCAAACAAAATTTACCTGAGATTTGATAAAAATACTCTCCAGACATTGTCCTTTATCATCAAACAAGGTAGCCTGCAATATAAAAGTAAGATTTTAAATAATCAGTTATTTCACAAATCAACTAGACTGCTGCTGGCAGTCCAGCAGTAGCAGATTATATTAAATCCAAACGAGTTAAGTCTGAATTTTCACCTGATTTCTGCCAGTTCTAACTCTCAAAATTCCATCTTGCCATGTTTTTGATTTTTTCATCTTTTGGTGAGTGTATAACACCTGTTTAAATATATAAAATATTGAGGAAAAAAAAAAGTAAGAAAATGTTCAAACACTTCAGCAGCTACAGTCTTTAAACTTATTCCTACTTAATTGTACAGAGTGTTAAAAATCACTCACAGTAAATTCTTGTGAGGCCATTGCTTTGGCAACACTGTCATCCAACAGCTTATTTCACAAACATCCACATCTTCACCTAGCCTGAGACAGGGTGATGGTCAGGATGCACCAGAGCTGTGAAGGAAATGTGTGCACAAAAAATTATTTCTTTTTTCCCCTCAAAAAAAAAGAGTGAGGTGCAAGACAATATCAAACCAGTAGGATAGAGCTGCTGTGCACATTTTAAAGAGAAACCTCAAAAAAAAAAGTTTAACAGACTGCTGGTAAAAAAAAACGGATTTTTTTATAGCTGTCAAAATATTTTCTAGCTTTTAGGTGAATTAAATCATTTAAGTGAATGGCTGGCAACTCTGAATACTCTTACTCAGAATTATCAAAAGTTTACTTGCAGAAACAGCCCCCCCCCCAAAAAAAACAAAACCCAAAAAACAACCCCAAACCCAGAGAAGCAGTTACCAGAACGATTTTGTCACAGGTGTGGAGTTGGCCATGCATGTTTAACTCATGCAAAAACTAACTGACTCAAAGCAGCTCCCCGTGAAGTCAAACCTTTCTGCAAATTTAAAATCAGACCGCGATAAATTTTAAAATAAATTTTAAAGTACCCTTTGGATTAGTGATAAACAGTTTGTGTGCAGAAAAGGGGATAGATTCGCGCTGTTTCTTATGGTTGCCACCTCCTTGGGTGCTCCGTAAGGTGAAAATCCTTGGAAACGGACACCCCTTTTGGGATAGACTTATTCCTTAAGTTACTACAGCAGCTGGGTCAGCGGGAACCCTTCGGACGACTCCCGAGGGGATCCCACGGGCAGCGGGACACGCCGAGCACACGGACAGGACGCGCCGGGCACACGGACACACCGGGCACACGGACACGCCGGGCACACAGACGCGCCGCTGTCAAACCCGCCGGCTCCACACCGCCTTCTCAGCCCTTCATCCACCGGCGCTCCCTTCAGCGCCA
>VZRM01002028.1:0-35733 GCA_013397955.1 Grantiella picta | reverse complement strand
TTCCCCACCTTAGGAAAGCGGGGAGAGCGGGCAGTGCGTCGCGCCGGGACTGACGACGACGGTGACAGAGCCGGAGCTGCGGCCGGGCGGAGCCGAGCCGGTGTCGCCGCGGCGGCGGCGGCAGGTCAGTGGCCGGGGAGGGGCTGCGGGTTTGGCGGGTGCAGCGGCGGCGCAGACAGGGGGCGCTGTCGTCCCCTCAGCGGCTTTCCCGCCGCCCGCGCGCGCAGCTCCCCCCACAACCCCCCCCGCTCGCGCGCTCCCCTCACGGCCGGGGGTGTCGCGTCTGTCCCCTCGGGCCATCGCTCCCCTCAGCCCAGCGCTCCCCTCACGGCCGGGGGTGTCGCGTCTGTCCCCTCGGGCCATCGCTCCCCTCAGCCCAGCGCTCCCCTCACGGCCGGGGGTGTCGCGTCTGTCCCCTCGGGCCATCGCTCCCCTCAGCCCAGCGCTCCCCTCACGGCCGGGGGTGTCGCGTCTGTCCCCTCGGGCCATCGCTCCCCTCGGGCCATCCCTCCCGTCAGCCCATCGCTCCCCGCCAGCAGCACACTGTAACCCTGACCCCGTGCTCTGCCCGCCCTCGGGCATCATCCTCTCCCAGTGTCCGCTGCTCCCGACGCGTGTGGCGCTTCCTGAGGGTTCGTCTCCGCCCCGGGGCGCTCAGGCGGCTTTGCCCTCAAGTGTGCACAGGTGACTGTTCTGCGTGGGGTCATGCCCTGACGCCTCGTGTTGGGGCTGAGGGACTCGTGCTGAGGGGGTGTATGAGGAACTACAGACTTTGGGCTAGTCTGTGCTTTTTTTTTTATGCGTTTTGACTGTAAGATCTGTGAATCTCTACAGCAGCAGCACCTGCAGTGGTCAGTACCTGTGCAGTGGTAAACGTATGGCTTCTCAGGATAAGTCAGGGCTAGAAAAATGTATTTCATATTGTATGTCGGCCCCTTGTTTGAAGGGTAAAGAAAGTGAGGTTCTACAGTTTTTCGGTGGTTTTGGTCTAGCGCAGCAGCTACCAGGGCAGCAGAATGCTTGTCTTTTTTACCTACCTCCACTCTACTTCCAATTACTTATTCCTGCAGCTTCCATTCAGCGACTCTGACCTTTGTTCAGTTCCTTAATCGCCTGGTTTTCCCCAACAGGGAAGAGCCAGAAATTAGCTCTCAGGTCACAAAATTAAGCTGTAGTACTTGAGGGTGAGATACTCTGAGGTGAAGGAGCTGGGCTGCCCTTTTGGTGTCATACGGGTGAATCCACATAATCGTAGTCTGGGGCTGGCATGTGTTTTAATTACAACCACAGAATCGCTTATGTTGGAAAAGACCTCTGAGATGGAGTCCAACCTTTGACCGATCACCACCTTGTCAACCAGACCATGGCACTAAGTCCCATGTCCACTCTTGAACACAAATAAATCCACTTTGCACCTCCTGAGGTGACAGAGGGAGGGGTAACCAGGACACAGCTAACACACAGGGATCGCCCTATGTGTGGGAATAGCCTTAACACTCATCACTGTCAAGGGGAAGCAAAGCTTTTTCTGTTTGTGGGCACACTAGTATCATGGAATATACTAAATGTCCTAAAACTGCGTTTAAAATAATGTCTTGCTTTCATTGCTTAAAATGAGAGGGGGAAAGCAGAAGGTTCTCTGTTTTGAAGTTAAATTTTTGCTGGCCTCTTTGTATTAACTCCTGTCCTTTCTTACCTCGCTTTGCATAGAGAGAAGTTTCAGGGCAGGGCAGGAACTTCACTGCTGCAGCTCTGCCTGTGTCTGTATTCGTATAAAACTGTTACNGCGCTCCCCTCACGGCCGGGGGTGTCGCGTCTGTCCCCTCGGGCCATCGCTCCCCTCAGCCCAGCGCTCCCCTCACGGCCGGGGGTGTCGCGTCTGTCCCCTCGGGCCATCGCTCCCCTCAGCCCAGCGCTCCCCTCACGGCCGGGGGTGTCGCGTCTGTCCCCTCGGGCCATCGCTCCCCTCAGCCCAGCGCTCCCCTCACGGCCGGGGGTGTCGCGTCTGTCCCCTCGGGCCATCGCTCCCCTCAGCCCAGCGCTCCCCTCACGGCCGGGGGTGTCGCGTCTGTCCCCTCGGGCCATCGCTCCCCTCAGCCCAGCGCTCCCCTCACGGCCGGGGGTGTCGCGTCTGTCCCCTCGGGCCATCGCTCCCCTCAGCCCAGCGCTCCCCTCACGGCCGGGGGTGTCGCGTCTGTCCCCTCGGGCCATCGCTCCCCTCAGCCCAGCGCTCCCCTCACGGCCGGGGGTGTCGCGTCTGTCCCCTCGGGCCATCGCTCCCCTCAGCCCAGCGCTCCCCTCACGGCCGGGGGTGTCGCGTCTGTCCCCTCGGGCCATCGCTCCCCTCAGCCCAGCGCTCCCCTCACGGCCGGGGGTGTCGCGTCTGTCCCCTCGGGCCATCGCTCCCCTCAGCCCAGCGCTCCCCTCACGGCCGGGGGTGTCGCGTCTGTCCCCTCGGGCCATCGCTCCCCTCAGCCCAGCGCTCCCCTCACGGCCGGGGGTGTCGCGTCTGTCCCCTCGGGCCATCGCTCCCCTCGGGCCATCCCTCCCGTCAGCCCATCGCTCCCCGCCAGCAGCACACTGTAACCCTGACCCCGTGCTCTGCCCGCCCTCGGGCATCATCCTCTCCCAGTGTCCGCTGCTCCCGACGCGTGTGGCGCTTCCTGAGGGTTCGTCTCCGCCCCGGGGCGCTCAGGCGGCTTTGCCCTCAAGTGTGCACAGGTGACTGTTCTGCGTGGGGTCATGCCCTGACGCCTCGTGTTGGGGCTGAGGGACTCGTGCTGAGGGGGTGTATGAGGAACTACAGACTTTGGGCTAGTCTGTGCTTTTTTTTTTATGCGTTTTGACTGTAAGATCTGTGAATCTCTACAGCAGCAGCACCTGCAGTGGTCAGTACCTGTGCAGTGGTAAACGTATGGCTTCTCAGGATAAGTCAGGGCTAGAAAAATGTATTTCATATTGTATGTCGGCCCCTTGTTTGAAGGGTAAAGAAAGTGAGGTTCTACAGTTTTTCGGTGGTTTTGGTCTAGCGCAGCAGCTACCAGGGCAGCAGAATGCTTGTCTTTTTTACCTACCTCCACTCTACTTCCAATTACTTATTCCTGCAGCTTCCATTCAGCGACTCTGACCTTTGTTCAGTTCCTTAATCGCCTGGTTTTCCCCAACAGGGAAGAGCCAGAAATTAGCTCTCAGGTCACAAAATTAAGCTGTAGTACTTGAGGGTGAGATACTCTGAGGTGAAGGAGCTGGGCTGCCCTTTTGGTGTCATACGGGTGAATCCACATAATCGTAGTCTGGGGCTGGCATGTGTTTTAATTACAACCACAGAATCGCTTATGTTGGAAAAGACCTCTGAGATGGAGTCCAACCTTTGACCGATCACCACCTTGTCAACCAGACCATGGCACTAAGTCCCATGTCCACTCTTGAACACAAATAAATCCACTTTGCACCTCCTGAGGTGACAGAGGGAGGGGTAACCAGGACACAGCTAACACACAGGGATCGCCCTATGTGTGGGAATAGCCTTAACACTCATCACTGTCAAGGGGAAGCAAAGCTTTTTCTGTTTGTGGGCACACTAGTATCATGGAATATACTAAATGTCCTAAAACTGCGTTTAAAATAATGTCTTGCTTTCATTGCTTAAAATGAGAGGGGGAAAGCAGAAGGTTCTCTGTTTTGAAGTTAAATTTTTGCTGGCCTCTTTGTATTAACTCCTGTCCTTTCTTACCTCGCTTTGCATAGAGAGAAGTTTCAGGGCAGGGCAGGAACTTCACTGCTGCAGCTCTGCCTGTGTCTATATTCGTATAAAACTGTTACAGGATGTGTCTTTTTAAGTAGTTTCAGGTTTGCTGAATACTTGCATTTATTCTGCAGTACACGCCTAGGGCTGCCACTGGCTATACAAAAACATTTTCATGGTATATAAAGTATTTTGAATTATTTTTTCTCCCTCATCCCCTACTGCCCTGTTTGACTTTTTAAAATACCCAGAGCAAACGAACATTTGCATCAGTGCTTGGAAATCAAGTATGTTTTATATCTGCGCCCTGTTTCTTGCAGACCTGGTATTACAGTTGAATTTTATTACGTTTTTTAGATGTTGATAATAGAAATTGGGGTTGGATATGGTTTAGCACTGACATCTTTAATTTTTATCCAGCCTACATAAGTTTCTATAGATGGGTGTGGAGCTGTGTTGTTTTGATTTACGTTGTCTTTGCTTTCCTAAAGTTCCCTTCCCCTGTTCAATTGTCCCTCCTTTTTCTGGTTTCACTCTGGCACAGAGAAGCACTGCGATTTTATCCCTTTTGAGAAGGAATCTTTTGCATTATCACCGTGCAGTTTTGACCTTGCTTTTGCTTTGCTCCGATTTGAATTGTGTATCAGACTAGTGCTGGCAGTGCGAGAGCTGGCATGTGAAAACTACAGACTGCCTTACATCCTGGCATATGGAAATTGCTACATTGATTACTTGGATCTTTGTGTACATGTTAATAGTTGATATTTGCTCTGACTCTGGAGGAGCTTGAAGTACAAAGTAATTTTCTCAAAGCTTCATTTCTAAAGCACGAAGTGAGGGGGAAGCCAGGAATGCAGCTTGCAGCTGATTTTCTTTTAGCTTGAATGAGAATCTCTCTTCTGGGAAGGAAGTCCCAGAGCTGAGTGACTCAAAATGCGTCATAAAACAAAGCTGTGCTGTCCATGAGCCACACTAGTATGTTGATGTGGTCACTGGGTGCTGTTCAGCCACTACAAATATCCCATAATGACATTTCACGTTTATGATGCACCTCAGTGTAGCCCTCGGCTAAGCAGTGTATTGTCTGGTGGTTATTAATACAACAAACTTGCTGGAGGGCTCAAGTGGAGCTTGAAGTTGCTGAGCAGTTTTACCTGGCTTATCTTTCCAAGGTAATTGCTGACCTTTCACTATCTGGAGTCATCAGCTCTCATCTCCGGCTGAGGAAGCCTGATTTGCACAATAATTTGGGGACCATTTGCCATCCTGGTGTCGAGGTGGGCTTCCTCTCTGATGGCTGTGCTCATTTTTCCCTCTCTGCTGCCTTGGCAGAGAGCTGAAAAGTCTTTCATATGATGATTGCAACATTAATTACTTTAATTTTGTGTTAATTTAATTTTTCAAAAGCTGTCTGCCTGTGGCAGCACTGCTTTGTTTTGCTTATGTGAAATGAGGTACTGGAGTGGTGACTATCAGTTTTCAGCTACAGTGAATTGAAATGTGAACAAAAAAGATGAATTGATGCATTCAATTTAATGCATTGATGCATTAAAAAGGTTTTATATTTTTCAAGATAAATCTGTATATTAAGTCACTTGCTTCTAGTTAGTGTTTATTTTCCAGGGGCCTGATTCTGGAGTTCTGACAGACCTTGGTTTGCCATTAAAATCAGAGACACTATTGAATGACTGCTCTTGGCAGCTGATGGAGTGAGTGGTTTGCATTTTTGACATAATAAAGATAATTTTTTAAACCTTACTATTACCAGATCTGCCACAATCAAGGTTAATACAAGGGTGGTTTCTGAAGCGTGTAGTGCTCATGGGTTTTGTGTGTGATCTTTCTAATGTTTTGTACTGGGACTTACAGGGAGTGGAGAAAAAATTATTTATCTTTTTTCAGTTCTTAGAAAAACGTGTTTATGAGGAGGGAAATTACCTGCTTTTCAGCTTTAGTTGTTGTAGACTCCTTTTAGCAAGTAACTTGCTTCTCTGGTAACAGGGCAGAAGATTAAACAAGAACATTTACTCCTTGAAATACAACTTTTGTTTTTTTAAGATGATGTTTACCTCACATTTGACAGAATGACAGGAATGGAGACTGAAACAGCAAGAGACAAAGCCATGGAAGAAGAAAGCACTGAGCAAAAGAAGGAAAGAGAGAAGAAGAAGAGGTCAAGAGTTAAACAGGTGTTGGCAGATATAGCCAAGCAAGTGGATTTCTGGTTTGGTGATGTTAACCTCCACAAAGATAGATTTCTTCGAGAACAAATAGAGAAGTCCAGAGATGGGTGTAAGTTTTTATTCCGTATATTTCAGCAAACAGTTTCATAACACTTTGTTCTTCCCTTGAACTGCTGGTATGAGTGACAGGTTATTCTGAGATGCATGTCTTCTCCTGGGAAAGGCAGTAGCTCCATGTTGGAAATCAGCATCAGCAGCTCAGGAAGCAGAACTAGTACTAGATTTAAAAAATTTTATTTACTCTTTTCCTGTCATATCAGTCCTAAGTTAAAGACTTGTGCTAGAGCAGAAGTGACTTTTTGGAAGACCTGATTTTCTATCTTTGTGTAATTTTAAGAACAAGCTAACAAATGCGTCATTTTGCCCTCAGAGGTACTGTATTTGTTTTACGTGCAGAAATTAAAATGTCACTCTAATTTGTTGTTAGGCATAGGTATTTTGTTCATTTTTTCACTACAAGTTTGATTAGAAATTGTGTGTTTGCATGTAGGGTTACTATGAGTCTCTTTAGACAGTTTTCAGTGTGGTTGTTTGGACTTTCTAAGGGCCCCCTTAAATTTTTAATGAAGTAATAAATAATAAAATTTACCCTGTATTTTCTAGAGATATTAGAAATGTCTAAATGTTTATTAAGAGTAGTGCTACATAATTTTCTATCAAGGTTTTAGCAGCATGACTGGTTGCTACTGAAGTGCAAGCAGGGGCTCTTTGTGTTGGCAGCACTGGGTTAAGTACTCAATTGAGTACTTGAAGGAGAGGCATGTTTTCAATGCAAATTGGTTTTGTGCTGTAGAACTACATCAGAAAGGGGGGGTTTCTTCCTTTTTTTTTCCAAGGACAACAGTTTATCAGTGGGGAGGTGAAAGAACAAAATTCCTTTGGTAAAGGTTAGCACAAAAGAAAATTTAATATAGGTGTACTTGAAACTTCAATTTTAATGGTAAAAATTTTCTGTGAATCCTTGGTTAAATGCTGCACTTGGAACTTGCAGATTGGAAGCTAGAGGAGTAGAACACATCACCCTGATTTCATAATTTACACTTCGGTTTTTTTTCCCCTTAGATGTTGATATATCACTTCTTGTTTCTTTCAACAAAATGAAAAAATTGACTACTGACGGGAAGCTGATTGCTCGAGCAGTTAAAAGTTCATCTGTTGTGGAGGTATTTAGCATCTCACCCTTCTGTATTTGCTGGTGCTGTAAAACTAGTGGTAGAGGTGCTGAAGTAGGCAATAATCTCATGGAAAACGCTTATTTCTCCTTACTTTTAGTTGGACTTGGAAGGAACCAGGATCAGGAGACGCCAGCCTCTGGGTGAGCGCCCAAAGGACGTGGACAGTAGGACTGTCTATGTGGTAAGGCTGGACTTGTGTGTGTCCCTGCCTGTTCGTTCCTAACTGTGGAAACTCTCTTTGTGCATCAGGAATTTTGTTGGCTGCTGCTGATTGTGCAGCAAAGGTAAAAGAAATTAAATAGGCAAAGGCAGGTGAGCAAGAGCTGGGAGTGACTGTGGCAAGAAAGGGCTTGATTCGGTGCATGGATTTCTTGTGCCAGCTTAAATCCTTTTAAATGCTGAGCCAAGTGCTGCTTGCCAGGCTGAAAAGGTGCAATTGCATTGAGCCATTGCTGTGTTCACTGGGCTTTTTTAATGCCATTAGAGAAACACCAGTGGTACTAAGAAATATTTACTAGTTACATTAATGTAGTTAAAGCTTTCTAATAACAACTTAATTAGTTTCATCAAGCAGGATCTAGCTGCATTCCTAAGTTTTATCAGGGTACTTAAAGCAGCATTATCTGTTTATAAGATCTGTTACTCCAAGTGCCTCTGTACACACAAACACCATTCTTTTAAAGGCAGAATATACCTGAAAAATTTTAACAACCCTCCTAGCAGCACACTGTCCTGTGGCTACCTTGATACTGGAATGACTCCTTAATTTAAATGAAAATAGCTTTGATGATGGGATAAGTCTGCATCTCACCATGGTATTTCAGCTGTGTCAGAGTGAAAAAGCTGTTATGTTGTGGAGCCACTTAAGTGGTAGCTTGGAAAGAAATCCAATTGTTGAGCTGTTACTTATTCAAACCCTGGACTTTTTTTTTTTTTACTAGATTTGAAGCCAGTGTGGAATTTGTTTTGTGTCTAAAGGAAGCTTTTTATGACCAGTATAATTTTTGCTATGTACCTGTAGCCATTAGCAGCTGAATTAATATTTTCCAGACAGCGCTGAGTTTTCTGTGACAAAAATACACAATACTCATGGCCCAAATGCCAGCCCATCCAGATAAGGAGAAACTGAATTGCTCTGATGATTCCTTCCTTAACAAAATCCTGGAAAAGGTGGTTGAATTTTATATTTTTAAATACAATGTGTCAGACATAATATTTTCCTAACATAATCACAGGGACTGCTTAGAACTCTGAAATAGTTTGTCTGTATCATTTTTGGATAAGATATTCCACTGCCATGATCTACACTCTCTATACAGAGCTTAAGTGTGTGGCTAAATGTTTTGTATATAGCTGGTATATGGCAATGGGGACAGTAGAAGTAGTCCAAGTGTTGGTAAATTAAATTTCTCTGGAATAATCTGACGTTTTTTAATATGCTTTAACATAGACTTCATTATTAAACTGTAATTTTGCACTCATCCCATAATATTTATAAAACTTGAAGTAACTGACTTTCACCTTAATGCCAAACCATAACAAAATGTTTTTCTGAGACTGGCAAAGTTCATGTTAAAACAAAATATGAATGTGATAAGTGTTGCCCTACAAGGAAAACCTTTCAGTGCAGTAACTTCTTGTGGAAAAAAAAAACCAAAACAAAAGAAATAGTGCCAACACTGTTGTTGTTTAGGCATGAATTTGAGAGTGGTATTTTAAAGTGTTCAGTTGGGTCTCGTTAGAAATTGGTGTGACACGATTTGTCTTTGATTGAGGAGTGGAAATGTTGAACTCAGACACGATGTCTGCAAGCTGCTAAAATGTGTTGCTATATTAAGGACTTTATAGAAGGAAAATTCAGACAGTTTTGTCACCCAAGAACCTGCCTAAGTTTCTGCTCATCTGATGAATTAAACTCTCAGTGCTAGCTACTAAACTTGAAAATATTGGCTACTGGTAAAAATTTTATCATTAGTGACTCTTTACTGGCATACAGGAATTCTTTGTGATGCTGCATTACCACCAATTAAAAAAGAATTCCTTGTGCTTTGCAGGGGGTAGTTTGGCACAAGTCTTGTATTTGCTCCAAGGCTTTAAATTTACCAAGGTACTTTGTCTTACAGAGGTGCAGCTGCAGGTCTCGGTGTCTGTCACAGGAAGTTAGCATATAAATTAAGTAGCATATAAATTAAGTATCTAATATATTTGTTATAGTATATGATTTATTAGAGATGTGTTCTCAGGTCACTTTTTACTACCTGGGTACTGTCGCTCTCAACGTTTTGACATCAAACTTGAATCTTTTTTTTCTCCTTTAGGAGCTGCTTCCTAAAAATGTCAATCACAGTTGGATTGAGCGGGTGTTTGGGAAGTGTGGCAATGTAGTTTATGTCAGTATCCCTCGGTATAGAAGTACTGGTGATCCAAAGGGCTTTGCTTTTGTTGAATTTGAAACTAAAGAACAAGCAGAGAAAGCCATTGAGGTGAGTGCTGGTGCCCCTCCTGCTGACATTGTTCCTGGTGTCACATTGTGATATGAACGGTGTGCTCTTTACTAGGTCACCTACTGAATCTTAGAGACATTGCTAAAATACCATCATTTAAAAGCTTCACTTAACAAGAGTTAGTTAATCTTTCCTATTCCCAGACCTTCTATCAGTTCCACAGTTTTTAAAGATTTTATTCTATTAATAGTCTGAAGACTTAGTAGAAATATAATGGCTTTTTATTTCCATTGGTCACTCTTTGCATCCTTTATGGAAAGAGATGTCTGTGTAACCGTAAAATGATCATTAAATTTCATCAGACAAGCATGGTCATACCTAATTTTCTGTAATTAAATGTGATTTGAAAGTGTTTGTGTATTATGATTTGAAGTGCTAGTCTTAACTGGAATGCAGAGTCTTTAAAGAAAGTATGATTTTTAGTAATGGTATGTGGTTTTCATTTTCCTTTAAGTTTTTGAATAATCCACCAGAAGAAGCGCCACGGAAACCTGGGATTTTCCCCAAAACAGTAAAGAATAAACCAGTTCCCACACTGAATTCAAGTGACAACACTGTAGTAGGTAAGTGTTATTAAGTTATTGGGATCAAGAAAGTGTTATTATTTGGATCAGTTTTGTGCCTCAGCTTCTGAAGAGAGAATTTTCAACTGCAATGTTACTGCAGTTTAATTTCATGTTTCCAAAAAGCTTTTTATAAAAATAATGCATGGTGCTGTTTGGCCAGCATAGGCTTAAGTATGTAAAATCTACTGTAATAAACAAACCAGTATCAGAGGGTTTTGTTGCAACTTCATCACTAAAACGTTTTCCCTCATTTCTGGTGATGTAATACAATTTCCTAGACTTCAGACATCTTCCCATCTTTTCTGTAAGCTTCGTGATAAATCATGTTCCTATTCCTGACAGTTATGGCCAGTTCTTTGTTATACCAGTAACTGTTGGTGGAAACAAAAAACTGAAACCAAATCCGTGGTTTTCAAACCCTGCTTTCCCCCCACTTCTTTTCTCTCCTTGAAACACCCAGGAAAAACTTTGTGTCAGTGTTGCATCTCTCCCATAGAAATGCCAGAGACCAGGGTCTCATTTAACAACCCAGTTTTATCATGATATGTGCTATCATGATTGTTTAAGCTAATGTAAACTAGTGTTTAATCATGGGCAGTTTTAAATACTGTGTTTTTAATCCAGAAGAGAAGAAAAAGAAGAAGAAAAAGAAATCCAAAATCAAGAAAGAGAGCAATGCACAGGCAGCTGCAGAGCCAAAGGAATCAAGCACAAACACTTCAACAGAGCCAGTGCCCAAGTCTAAAAGACACAGGACTCCATCAGAATGTTCTGAGATGGAGGGAATTGAGACTTCCAGGCAGCCCTCAAAAAGGGAGAAAAGGAAATGGGACAGAACAGAGAGCTCAGAGGTAACCTGGGAAAGCAGGCCAGGAAAGAGAAAACGAACCAGCTCAGGAGATGGTGAGGCATCAGCTCCAAAAGTCAAGAAAACTGCTGAAAAAGACGATGAAGTTGAAAGAGTAAAAGAGGAAACAACAGAAGCTCCAAAAGAGTCCAATGGTAAAAATTCTTTTTTTATTATCGTGGTTTCTATGCATGAATGAAATGGAATGGCAGACATCCCTTATGGAGAAGTTATAGGCTGGATATAGTGGAGGCATTAGATCAGCTTGGCTACGCATAGTCATGTTCCCTGTAGTTAAATCTAAACCTGGTAAGGAGTCATTCTAAAGATAGCAGCTACACGAAGAATGAGGAAGATGTTGCAACAGCAAAGCAAGTAAATATAATCAGAAGTAAAAATAGTTCAAAGAGGTGAATTTCAATCAAACCTGAGTGAAGTAAAGTGTGGGTTAAACAGACAGCCTGGGCAAATTGAGACAGCATAGGAATCTAAATAAATTAAAATACAAAAGGGCAAAGCTAAAGATCCCAGTTTGTTCTTTGAGATAAGAAAGCTGCATTGAAATGAATTTGAGTGTGATAAGGAGAGTAAACTTGGGTAGTTGATGAGATGGAGAAATTGAAATACATAGAAGCAATATTTTTGAATGTCATTTTATTGAAATAATGTTTAATTAATTTAGATTTAAACTTGTGTTTATTTGGACTAATTAACGTAGATGTTTCTGCAGAAGAAGATAAAGACAAAAAAGACACTTCCCTTTCCAAATCTAAAAGGAAACACAAGAAAAAACACAAGGAACGAACTAAAATGGGTGAAGAGGTGATTCCACTCAGAGTACTCTCCAAGTAGGTGATGCAATTTAATAATTTCTTGTGATAACACTGAATTATTTCAAGAGTCCTGGGAAGCCATTAGCTGGTTTTGTAAAGGGCAAATTGCTATGTGAGAGAGCACTGATAAAATTTTTTTTAAAGTTTTTCTATTTGTCACACCTTTAGTAAGTATGTGAAACTGTATGTGAAATCTGATTAATTTATTAATCTTGGTCTGTATCACATAATTTGACAGTGATGTAGTGATTTTGCCCAGCTTAGTACAAGTTTGTTTTACCCTGGGAAGAGTGTGAATGGTGTTACTTTCCACATTTTTAAAATTTTATAAGGTTTTTAAAATGTTAAAAAGCTGGTTTTTTGTCAGTAGCAAGCAAGATGAGTCATGTTTTGTATGGTTTATGGACGTTTAATTGCTTAAATAGTATCATTCAGCATAGCAAAACCTTTTGGAATTTTTATTCTTTAAATATTGGTATGTCTGACAGTCCATCACCATTGCTAAAGTGCAATTCCAATGTTTATACTACAGAGTTGCATATTAGCAACAGTATTAGCCTGTAGCGAAAAATTAAAGTAGCAGAGAGTTAAGTCGTCACTGCTTGATGTGTAGAGTTCTGCCAACCTTATAATCCAATGCGTTGGGCTTTTAGGAGTCACCACAACTAAAACATGGAAGCACTTACTTTTTAGGCATCCAGCAAGTACCTCCATGTTAAAGTAGAGGGGGTCCTCGCCGTCTTGTGATGCCATAAGTAGTTTATATAGAAACTGCTTTATTTATATAAAGAATACATACATTCATACATTTCCCGAGGGAAGTATGTATTGAGGTGTAAAGGAATCACCACCACTAAAACATGGAAGCACTTACTATTGTGGAGCAAAGCAAGTACATCCACATTTAAGTTGTGGGGGTCCTAGGCTGGAAAACCTGCACAGAAATTTTATAAATGCAATAAAAGAAAATATACACGTTTTGTTCTTGTGAGAAGCCTTCGAAGATTAGGATCCACCACCACTGAAACATGGAAGCACTTACTTTTTTAGGCAGCAGGTACCTCCATGTTAAAGCAAAGGGAGTCCTTTAAAATAAAAAACCGCTTCAAATTAATTCAAGCCACTTATGGTTTAGCTCTTGGAGAACATCTGCTGACACCAAAACTTCTTTTTTCCATATCCAAAAATGTCCAGGCCGAAAAAATAAAAGTAAAATCCCGGCTGGTGCATAAGGATTGCGATCAGGATTCACCTCTACTAAAACGTGGAAGCACTTACTTTTTCTATATTACAGAAAGCACCTCCATGTTAAAGTAAAAGGGGTCCATGCAAAAAAAAAAAAAAAGTGGTTATCGACGGCGCTTGTCCCGTGCCACCGGCAGTCTGAGGAAACTGCAACAAATAGAGAACTTTAGTTCAAAGTTTTTTAATGTAGCAAAGAGGTGAAAATAAGTTTAAAGTGAATACAAGCTTTGCAATTACTTGCCTGACTTATTCTCCATGGTCTCCTCTTCCTTCGAGACAAGTTACCAAGTTCCTCGAGCTTGTATTTATACCAAACCTAGCTATTGGATGGTGTTGCCTTTTTATCTCCAAGAATCATTACGTGGGTCTTTTGTTATTTTAATGCCTTTGCTCTGTTGAGAATGTATGATCCTGGGTGAGTCTGGATGCTTTTTTGAAGTATACAGTTGTCACTGTTAACAGCTAAAACCATTACCACAAGATATCCTCCTCTTTAAAAATCCTCTATCAGCTTGTTTGATAGCACAGATTAGGGTAACAATGAGTCGTTCTCACAGTGGCACTGCGGGCATTGTGTTACTGTGGAGCAAAGCTCTCGCTGTTTGCAGAAACATCTCCATGTTAAATGTATGTAAATATATAAATTGCTTCCATGGGGGGGGGGTATTTTCTAACCAAAATGCATCTGAATAGTGAGGAATGTCCTTATCTCAGTAGGTTTTTGCTCAGTTTAACCAGTTGTTGATTTTCCATCAATGATTTTTTTTTTTCTGGAAAACGAATGACTGATTCTTAATATAGTGACACAGGAGCGGGTTCACTGAACTGATTCAGTGAATTGAGAGTTCACTGTCTCTGAATTAATTTTGAATTTAGTGCTTGTGCTCTGTGCAGTTCCAGTGGAAAACACAGTTTACCGAACTGTTCTCTATGCTCTCTGAATATTTAAAGCAAATTTGCAAGTCACTGTTGGAATGATATGTTGATGTTGTTGGAACTCTCTTTGATTATTAAAATCTAAAGCAAAGTCATAAGAAATTCAGTTAGGGACAAAACCTTATTTGAACGAAGTGCAGGGAGATCTGCAATGGCAGAATGGTCTGCACTGTTCACCAAGTCCAACTAAAGCTGTTTGTAACTTGTTAAATTATCATTGAGTTTCTCAACATCAGTTTCTTGTTTACAACTGACGTCCTGTGCTTGTGTCGCTGCTTTTAGGACTGAATGGATGGATTTGAAGCAAGAATATTTGGCCCTGCAGAAAGCCAGTATGGCCTCCTTAAAGAAAACAATGTCTCAAATCAAACCCGAGCCTGTGGGAGAGATGGAAATGGAATCTGGTGTGCAGAAATCTGAAAATGACAAAAGTAATCTGGGGTTTTGTCTTGTTTTAATTCATGTTTCATCTAGTGTGCAAGCAGAAGTGATTCCAGACCCTGATCTTTCAGTAGTGCTGCCACAAGGTTTTATTTTGTAAAATGCTAGTGTTTTCTCAAAATATCAGATAGTAAAAGCAACCCCATCCCTGTATTTACATAGATTTGGGACTAGGGAGTTATAGCAATAAAGAATAAACAAGTGATTTCAGCATATTTCAGTAGTACGTCCTAGGCTTACGGATATATTTAGGTAATTCTAATTATAAAGCCTCAGAGAGGTAAATCAACGATCAGCTTTTTTGGTGCTGCAGCTTGGGCCTCACCTGCTTGGGTTTAACTGTGCCAGAGGTATTTAAAAAACTGCTTTAAATAGGGCTTTATCAGCTCTATGGATAAGAGGAGCTTTGTAATTATGTCCTCAAAATTAAATTTCTACTTTTTTTTTTTAAGTATAGAATTGTGCTTTTCATCACTAACTTCAGCACATTGATGTTCCAATGGTCTTCTGCACGTTTTTAATTATTCTAGAACTGAGGGGTTACTATTCACTGTAATCAATACAATATAAAATATTCTTAAAGGAAGACCCTGTGGACTGTGAAAATTTCCCTGAGACTTTCTTGAAGCTGTTTTTTTTACTTAAATTGACCTGAACCTATGGACAGTCTTGATGCTTGTAAAAATCCCAGCTTAATCTGCAGTAACAATATTTGATGCTACTTTAAATTATATTACTTCTGTGCTTTCGTAATTTCCTAACTTTTTCAACCTGATAAATGTAAAAACTTTTTAATTTTAAAACTTCATTTTCCTCTCCCATTTTTAACTTGAGCAGCCACCAGTGAAGATTGTGCCCCTCCCGCCAAGGCCAACACAATGGGGCCTCAGTTTGTCAGCGGAGTAATTGTGAAGATCATTAGCACCGAGCCCCTGCCGGGCAGGAAGCAGATCAAGGTAATGCCTTTGTAACCTCAGGGTAGCTGTTAGCCTTTCCTCTTACCCTGCCCCCCAAATGTTTGAATATGGAATACCATTTCACCCAGTCTCCCTGATTTTTTTTTTTTTTTTTTAATCTTTTTGGCCAATAGCTGTGTGCAGGTTTTTCTTCAGTATCTGCTAATGGCAGATTTTTCAATGGAAAAATAGGCTAAGGAGGATGTTTCAAAGTAAAACCAAGCCTCTAGTGTGCTTTGAGCAATGTCAAGTTTATAATGAAAATATTGAAGAAAATAAGGAATGCTCTAGTGCTTTTCCAGTTAAAAAAAAAAGGAGCTGGAGACTGCTGCAGCGTTCTGTATCTGTCACTGTGCCAGTCATCCTGACAAGAGTGCTATAAAAGTACATGTGTGGGGTTTTTTAAAGTTTATGGTGTTTTTATCATTAACAGTAATTTGGGGGCAGAAAAATGCTCTCTGCATGAGAAAGCAGTTCTTTCAATAAGAATTTTACAATGACAAAAACTCCATTTCAGGGAGAGTGACAGCAGTGGAAGGTGTTGATTCAGTCACTTTTTTTCCAAATTACAAGTTCTCATTTTTATCAATTTAAAAAATGTTCAGTATACCTTCAGTTTTGTGTGATGACACAATGCAGTTACACACATTAAATAGAATATTCCTTTAAAAGGAAAATACCAGTTTTAAGCTGCATCCTTTTGAAATGGAAATATTAAAAGTTATCCAAACAAAATAAACAGGCTTTTTCCAGATCCTGTATTTTCCGTTAATGTTACGCAGGACATTTTCTTTCCAAAGTTGAATTTTGGGATGAGTAACAGCTGGAAAGAATTTTAACAACTTCAACTCACGTTGCTGCACGTATCCAGACAACTCAGGACAGTGAGGGAATGGTTAAAAATGGAAGTTCTGATTCTGTTTATCAAACATTTTAACTGATGGGGCAATTTTGAGCCAGTGGCTGCTTGCAAGTGTGGGAGGCTTTGTGTGGACATAAACCTAAGCAATGTCAGAGACTCTCTGCTCTTCTCACTGATGGTAGGGTTTCAACTTAATCAGCCTAATCTGCCTCGGTGTATTTGAAGGCAGCAGTCTGTGTGCTGGAGACACTGAGAGAATGTGGAACAAGTTGTCCCTGTAACCTTTGAGGTCCCCTTTGACTGCAGGGTACACCTCTCTGTGTTCAGTTTGTGTCACGCCTTAATATGTTGTGGGCAAAAGGAAGGCTTGCTATTTAAATAACTGAAAATTTCTTCCTGACCATACTAGTTATATAATTTTGTGGAAGGCAGAGGTGCAACCAAAGCTGGCTTTGCTATGTTAGTAGACTATCAGCTGCAGCAAACTGCCACAAAGCAGTGCTTCTGAGGCTTTTTCCTCTCAAATTTCCATAATTGATCTGCATTGCTTGTTGTATGAAAACAATTATGTGTGCCACACAACCTGGAAAGGCCTTTGCAATGTAGTTCAAATATTATTTTGATGTTTTAATTTTACACTCTACTGCTTCCCTATTTTGCTCTTAAGGTGCTTCTCAGAGCTACTTTGCCAGCTTCAGGGAACTATTACCTTCGTTTTAGTTTTCCATGAAATCATGATTGTGGGAAAACAGAATAAGGCTGGAAAGTAGCTTTTGTTGGCTCTCAAATGTTCTTACCAGTGTTATCACTTAATTTTTTTTTTTTTGTTTTAAGGCTGTTCTTGGTAGTGGAGGGTTAAAAGCAGTGTGTGATTCCTGAATAGAAGCATCTTACTTGAGCTGCCTGCTGTGAACAAAATTGACTAGGAATGTGTGGTCCTACTTAATTTCCCTAACAGCAGGAATTGCAAGTGAAGTACTTCATCTGCAAGAGCATTTGTGACTCTTCTTCCTTCAGCTGTCAGTGAAAATTTCCACGCAGAGGTCACTTCATAAAGATAGACTTGTTTTACTACTACTCATTTCTCAAATAACCTGCCATGAATGACCTTGGTTTTGTACATTTAATGTGCAGAATCAAGTCTGATATTTTTGTTAGGCTGAGATCTATCAATGTTACAGTACACAATTTTTACTTTTGAAAAAAATCAGATACAGTGTTAAAATAAATGGGTGATGCTCCAGTAGTAAAAAGATAGTTATGCAAAAAAACACAACATTTCCTGGAATTACTGCTTTAAATTGTTGATGGAGGGCAGGATGAGAGATAGATGGGTCGATATTGTGGGCTCATAAATCAGAATTCAGTTATAACCTTAGGAAAATACGTTAATTCAAAACTCTTTGACAAGAGATTGATCGATTAAATGACAAACTTCAGTTACTGCCTCTACTTCATGACCTTTTTGAAAATGTTAATGACCTCCAAATGGAATGGTCAAAAGTCACTCTTTTTATATTCTCTTTTTGAAGGCTTGCTTTTCCAGTTTGTTGTCTCTGTGATATGTGGTTGTGTTGCTTTGACAGGATGCTCTGGCAGTGCTGGCTGAGGTGGCTTATGTTGACATGCTGGAGGGAGACACTGAATGTCACGTCCGTTTTAAGACTCCTGAGGATGCACAGATTGTTATGAAATCACACAAAGAAATACAGATCAAAAACAACTGGAAATTCGAAATTCTCACTGGTAAGACTTCTTTTTTTTTTTTTTTTCCATAGAAATACAGGAGAAGCCTTAAGTACTGTGAAAGGGATCGTTCTTTGTGAATTTATGGATCTATTAGATGTCTTGGGGAAAAATACTGTGTGTTTAATTCTTTTTTTTTTCCTGAGAGTTTCCTCATTTTGCAAGTACTGTGAAACTGGTAAAACTAAAAGGGGTTTTATGTCAGCATTCAGAGCAAAGTAATGATTTTTTTGCTTGCTATTACAAACTTTATGTTCTTTTTAGATGGATTTGCTTCACTTTCGGTGGCAATAGACTATGGAACTTAACTCACATTTCAGGTTTACAAATAGAACATTCTGATAATGCAAAAGAATTTTAAAGGAAGACTTTCTTGAAAATACTGAGCATATGTGTGAAATGACATGCCAAGGATCTAACAGGATGGATAGACTTAGAGTGGGTTTAACACTTACCTACTAATTGATCTTTAGTTTTCAGGAAGTTGAATAATTTAGGCCAGAATAAGCCTTTTTTTTCTAATGTATTTACACAAAAGTTTTTGTGGGCTCTACTTTTGAACTTCATTTTAATGTGTGTTATTTCTTTCTGAAATTACTGTGCTGTTCTAAGTTTCTGTGTTATATTAGAGTGGATTAATTTGCCACATGTGGAGAAGCCTCTTCATAGAATTGAGGGATAGAAAAAGGGGAAGTCTCTAATACGTGGTGGATTCAGAAAACTTTAGTGTTTGAGAGATGCACCAAAAATTCTAAATGTGCAAATAAACCCAGGCTAAACAATATGAGACTGCCTCATCTGTGTATTTAAATATTTTACCCCACTCCTGCACAAATCCTCATATAGGGCCCAGTCTCGTGGGTGCAGGGATGTAGACACCAAAATGCCAGTTAAGCATTGCAGGAGGAAAAGCTCTGATGGAAGCATTAACCTTCATGATCACATCAAAGTTAATTGAAGTTTCAGACTTGTTGAGTGCAGCTAATGTCATTTGGAGATAGATTTGTCTCCAGTGTGCTTTGTGTTTCAGAGATGCAGAAATAACCTCAAATTTTGTATTTTACAGCTGTGTGCTCTGTGTTTGTCTCTGGTTTTGTATCCTTAAGTAAGAGTGTAGTAGGAGATTAGGAGTAAATACTACATTGTAGGAGCATTCCATTCATAGTCTTAAGATTTATTTTTTTCAAACTGGCTCATTGAAATGAGAATGGAAAAGCTTTCCAAGAACGCACAAGGGACTCACAGTAAGGATTTGTTTTTTCTTGGTGGCAAAAGGTGAGAGATAAAAAGGAAAGAATCTTTAATGCTCCCTACAGCAGGGACTAAAGATTTCCCAGTCGTATTTTACTCTTCAGGATTTGACTTTAAGTATCTTCAGCTTGGCATCTGGCAAGATGGTGAGCATCTGCGATCATGTTTAGATGTTAGCTTTTGCAGGAATCTTTTCCAAGATCATTCAGAAACTTCTCTGTAGCTGAAGATGAACCCTGAGACCATGCCAAATTGCATCACAAAATTTCCATTGTCATAGCTAGATCACAAACCAGAAGGAACAGTGACAAACTGCTGCTTGCCTGCAAAGCAGCTGCTGAGAAAAGCTGTAGAATTATTTGCTTTTGTATTACTGCCCATGTTCAAATATTCCTGACAGCTCATGAAGTCCCCAGGCAATGGTTTTGATGAAACAAAATAGTCTCAGTTGTTATTATAGTAATTACTTTTTTTCTCCTCTTGTTTGGTAGTTCTTTAAAATGAGTCAGAGGTTGAGTACATCAGTAAATCAAAGGGGCCTTCTTGTGCCGTGGTGAAACTTCAGCTAGAACTGGGCTCCCTTGGCTGATGACATGTAGAGATCAATTCTGTATGACTTGCGTGGGTAGGAAATTTGAGACTACTGGGGAAATCGTTGTTGGGTTTCCCTAACAGGTATTTTCGTGACTGTTTATCTTAGAAAATACTTCATCCACTTCCCATGGCTGCTTTTATTGACATTTCTCAATGTCAATCTTCCCCCAAGGTGACCATGAACAACGTTACTGGCAGAAGATTTTAGTGGACAGACAAGCTAAGCTGAACCAGCCTCGAGAAAAGAAGCGGGGTACTGAGAAGGTAACCTGCAAATCACATTTTTCCAGTAGAGCCATGGTGGAAAACGTGACGCTGTTTCTGCATTGCTCCACGCTTTTTTGTATTCTGACTGTATATTTAATTCTGTTAAATCACTTCCTACTGACTTGGCAGCAGGGTTTTACAGCCACAAAGCAGGGAGTGTGGCTGTCCTGGTCCAGTTGACAAGTGCAAGGCTTGTCTTTATAGCTATAATTGGAGAAAGTTAAGTCCATGACTAAAGGCCTGAACTTAATTTGTAAGCTGGATTTCTTTTGAAAACTGTCTGGATGAGCTCATTAATAAGTTAAGTAATCTTGATATGCTCTAGTGAAATCAAGTCTAGTGCTGTACTCTTAAATCTCTAATATGATCCAGAAAATAATTTTCTTGAGAATGAATAATTTTTTCTCATGATTAACACCATTTTACTCATGCATAGTTCTGTGCTGTGGTGAATGCTGGTGCGTTCCCAGTGTGCTCAGGAGCTTTTGCACCAGTGTGGCTGTGCTCTGACCCAGCCAAATCTGAGTGCTGCTGCAAGCATCCATAGCTGTACAGCTTCCAGATCCAAACTGGGAAATTCCAGCCTTCTCCTCGCTGTGCTTGTGGGGCTGCAGCACTGCAGGAGTGTTGAAATGGACTAGCAGTCTGCAGCCTCTGCTCCAGCCCCAGCAGATCCTTCCAGGCATGAAGGGTTCCTTGATTAAGCCAGTCAGATCTCTGACCTGACAGAGAGGAGCCAGAGAGTATTTCACAGACGTTTTATTGCCAGGTTTGCTTCACACACACCCCAGATAAGGTTTCTGAGTTGGCTTCAGCCTTACTTTTTTTTTTTTTGCCATTGCTTGCAAAACTCGAGAATCACCTGACTTTGAATATTTGTTGGTGACTTTGGAGACTCTTTAATTCCTGGACGCTAAGAAAAAAAATATTGTCGTATATATATAATGAAAAATAAGTATTTCATTGACCTAAAGGAAGAGCAGTCGTACAGGTGAAGACCTTATCTTGTACAAGGAATATTTTGCATATCTTACCCTGTTTGTCTGAATGTTCTTCTAGAGATCCTGCAGAAAAATCAGTTGAGTTTTTTAAAACAAACATGTGCGTAAAGAATTTGCCCAAAGGTCTAATTTAATTTTCTTAAAAGCCCAAAAATGGCGTTGACTCGAGCCATTATTCTTTAATAATGAAAGGGAATTTGAAAACTGCAGAAAGGGAATTTGAAAACTGCAGCTTTAAAGCATTTTTCTGATTGCTGCCAGGTTTGTTTTTTTAATGTACTTTTACTTTTTTAAACCAAAGGTGCCAGGGACTTTTGACTTGAATTTTGACTGCAGGAGCCCTTGCTCTCAAGTTTCTCTTCTTCATGTTTCGAAGATTGGTATTTGTTGACCAAACTGGTGTCAATTGGGCAGTAATACACCTCATCTAGGTTTGCAAATACAAACTGTCTTGGTTCTGCCTAACAATGGCAGCACAAGGATGCAAACTCCTGCTCCTTCCCCCTGCCCATCACCTTGCCACACTGGGAGGTGTGAACTTCAAAGCCCAGGGAATTCTATTTAAATGCTAACGCTGTTAAGCAAAGCATCAAGACAGGAATGCCTTGCTGCAATCAGTAAATCTTAACCCTTTCCTTACTTTTTGACAGGCTGTATTCCTGAAATATAGACTGATAATGAAAATAAATTGTATTCATTAATATTTTACTATTTGAAACTTTTTCCTTACTACTTCCAAGGAGATTTCTTTTGAAGGTCACTAAGGTAGAAAAAAGTAATCTAATGATTCATAATCAAACATCTTTAGTAAAGTATGCCATTAGTGTACTTTTCTTGTCAAGGTCTATTTTGATCATAACCTTTTGAAATCATATGCAAGTGGAGCTTTTTGCCTGATAGCTGCTTTATGCTTGGAATTCAAGGAATCTTTTATTTTGTTTCAATCAGTGTTGAAATGCATAGATTGCATCCCATCCCAGGCAGCACACAGTGTTCGAGTTTGGGCTTTTAGAGAGTCCTTTTTTCCATGTTTTCTGAAAAGTACAGGCCTACTCGCCTTTCCTCAGGCTTAAGGATCACTTCAGCAGATGGCTGGTGCAGTGCCCTAAACGAAAGCAAGTCGTAGAGATTTTACTTCCTCTGGCATAGTTTCTATAATAAACCAGATGTCCAAAAGAGATGGGATATCCCAAGGTTCCTTAGAAAAGGCCTGGCCTTCCTTAGGAGTAAAAAGGTGTTCAGTGTCTTTCTCTCAGGCGTGGTTCATTGTCACTTCTCTGCTCTCCTCTGCTGCTCGTTCCCAATCCATCTTCCCTTTTGTCTGTTTAACTGCCTGATAAAACCACCTCCGTGATTTACTCATACAGATGGAAAAGCTCCCATCCAGAGCTGCTTTTTAGGGCAGTGCCACTTTATTCAGACCTACAGCAATTCATCAGTCTGTAGCCTTAAACTCCAGACTGACTGGAGTCTCCGGTTGCCAAAGCCAAGGCGTGAGTGCCTGCAAGCTTTCCGCTTGGATCCTTGTCTCCCGCGGGGAGTTTCTGCTGAGCCTCGTTTGCACCTTGGACCCCCTAGCGCTGGGGGAAGGAGGAAGTTTAAGAGGGTGGGAGGAGTGCTAGAAGTGAAAGGCATTTGGCGAGGAAGTGAGAATTGAGTATTTGTGAAGGGTGGAATAATTTGCAGAATATATGGAAAAGGGGAATAGTGGCAATGTCTGGGCACAGCCCACACTCTCATGGTGATGCCTGGGGCTCTGGGGCTGTGTCCTTGGGGCAGCTTTCTGTCTCCAGAACACCTTTCCCTGGTTCTGTCACGCTGGTGCCTATGGAATGGCTGGATCCCTGTTTGGATTTGGGAGTAGTGGTGTGCTTACCCATAGGTGCTCATACCGGATTGATGAGCTGGAAATGGGAATCCTTGAGGCCTCTTGCAGATTCTGAGGCACTGGAATAGAAACACTCAGCAATATGAACTGGGGAGCTCCTGTCTCAGAGCTTCCCTTCCTGTGTTTATCATTCTCCATCCCATAAGCTGAATGAGTAAACCACTGTGCTTCCTCTTAGGGTTAAACTATTTTCAACTTATTTTTTTAGACAGCAGGGAATAAAAGTTAGCCATCTTTAGGTCAGTTTTGTTGCTGGAAACTGGTTGAGAAAGCCTGAAATCCTGCTTGCCACCCACAGTGAGTGCAGCCGCACAGCATGCACCTCCATGTTGTGTACGGGACTCAGTTGTATGCAGAAGCAACAAATCATTTTATTTGTATGTGAAATTGTTTAAATCTGGCACACTGGACTGCCTGGTGAGCAAGTGACCCTTCCCCATAACACCACCTAACATACTTGAATAGTCCCCAGCAGAGAAATTGCTGTGGGTTTTGTTCAGGTTTTTCTTTAAAGGAGTGGTGGTTTTGTTTCTTGGGAGTTTTTTGGCTGTGTTTTTGTGTGGTTTTTCGTGTGATTTCTTATGTTGGTTTTTGGTTTCTGTATGTGTTTTTGTTTGTATTGTGATGGGTTTTGTGGATTCTGTACGTGCCCTTGACTGTTGGTTTTTATGAGATTTGGGAGTTTTATATGTGCCTTTGAGTGTATTTATGTATTGCGGTTTGGGGTTGTTTTTGGGGACTTGGGAGATTTTTACTCATTTTTTTAATTTTGTTTTTTGTTTTTGTTTTGCAAGTTGCATATTTTTGGGGGTTGGTCTTGGTGTTCCTTATTGATTTTGGGTTTTCTCTGTTATTTTTAGGGAGGTTGGTGGGTTTTTTGGGAAGTTGTGGGTCCTGTATATGCCTTTGAGTGCGTTCATGTGTTGGATTCGGTGCGGGTTTTATGTGTCTTTAGGTGTGGTGTTGTGTTGGTTTGTGGTGTTTCTCCACATGCCTTTTTGTGTGGATTGTGTCGATTTGTGGGTTTTGTGTGCATTGTTGTGTTAGGGAGAGTTTGTGGTTTATTTGTTCTTGTGTGGGTTTTAGGGGTTTTATGGTTTCTGTGCGTGTTCTTACTGAGTTTGTGGCTTCAGTGTGAATGTTTTGTCTGGGTTTGGAGCGGTTTTTTTTTTTTTTTGGGTCTTGTGGGTTTTGTGTGTTTTCAGTTGGTTTGTGTTTGTATTTGTTCATGTGTGTGGTTTCTGTGGGTTTTTTGTGTGTGTTTTTTGTGGTCTCTCTGCGTGAGTTTTCTCTGCTTCTGTGGTGTGCTGGGGGTATGTGGGGCTTTTTCCTGTTTAAAATTGCACAGTATTCATAAGGCACTTTTTTTTTGTGGTCTAACCTTGGTTTTCCTACATCAGTAGCAAAATTAATCCAATAAAATGATAGAATTCTTTACCTTGACTGTATGAGACTGTATTTTGGATTTTGAAATGGCAATTTTGTTGTCTTCCATTATGTTTGAAAGAAAGAGGGATGGAATATATATGTGATTGTAAGGTGAAAACCTAACCATCTAGTTTTCCTCTAAATTTCCATATCACTTGTCCTGTTTGCAGTTGATTGCTAAAGCTGAAAGGATGCGACTGGAGAAGACTCAACAAACGAGCAAACACATTCGATTCACTGATGACAACTAACCAGGGTTGATGGTGAGCTTGGAAGTGAACTGTAGGTATTTCAAACAAAACAACCAAAACCAGCCCTCACAACCACCACTGCTTAGAGCAACTAAACCTGGGCCCTTGGATCCATAACTCTGCAGACTGCAAGTGTGAAGATTGGTTCTAAATCCCATTTTTAATAGGCTGAATGTTTACTGCTTCTGAGCCCTTAGGTAAAGCTTTTTGGAACATGTGTATTATGAGATCTTCCTTTAAATCACTTCCAGTTTGTTTGGATTTTTTTCTTTTTCTTTTTTTTTTTTTTATTTTCTTTGTTTGTTTGTTTTTCCTTTTTTGTTTTTGTATGTTGAAGTTTTATACACTAGGTTATAAAATAAAATGCTTGAGAATTACCGTTGTGTATCTCTAATTCTTCCATTTGCTTCTTATGGTACTATAAATAATAAAAGTGGTTAATGCTACATAAACCCCCTCTAGGCTTTTTAGTCCATCAGGCTGTTTCAAAATAGAGGAGAATAATCTTCAGTTATTTTCAAGTGGGTAGGGCTGACAGGAAATCTGCCATTGAGGAGTCTGTAAGAAAATTTACTTGTATAAATACACACTAAACTGAGTTTAGACTTTTTATTTTTTAGAAGAATCTTCAGAAGAAGAAATAAGAATATCTTTGGTACATCTGGTTACTCATTTGCAGTTAAGTGTTCGAGTTGTGTAGTTCTCAAGTTGCAATGGTGATTTTAATGGCTTTAAAGTATGTCATGGGAGAATAGCAGTCTTAAAAAAAATAAGCGTAAAATTGGAATTCTCCACAAAGTTGCACTTGTGTGTGACTAAGTCTGCTGGTGGGCAGGGAGTGAATGGAGAGGGAATAGCAGTGATCAGACTGAAGATAGCAAGAATACAGAGGGGAAAAGTGCAAGATAAGGGACAAACTTTCAGGGCTGGAGGGGAAGAGCTTGCTGATGGTTCTTGGAAATGGTACATAGAGGATTATTCCCAGAGGGCTGCAGGGGAAAGGTGGGGGAAGGCAGCAACTAACCTGTATGCCAGGCATTCCTGTTTAGTCCAATTGCAGCATTTTTAATTTATTATTATTTAGTCTTTGACTCCTATCTTATGCTAGGTGGGTGAGAGATAGGGTGACACGGTAGAGAAGAGTTTTCATACCTAACTGAAAAAAATTGATCTGTGAATGTCATCTAGGCATCCAGACTGAAAGACAGGAGGGTTTTTTTTTTTTAAAATTTTTCCCTTTGTGACGTGAAGAGAAAAAATAAACCTCACAGCCTACCCTGGGTAAAATGCTTGGGATTTTGCTGCTGAAATTAATTTTAGTCAAAAATATATCCGTGTTATAAATAATTCAGATCATAAATGATTTAGACTTTTTATGTTTGGTGGAGACTGGAACAGAACTGAAAAAGCATAAGTTTGAGAGTTTTGCTCTTTTATTAATAATTCCTAACTTGAACACATAGAAGTTACCCTTCTGTTTCTTTCCATATTTATGCAGGTTAATTCCTTATACTTAAACATCGATTTTCTCCTTCTCTCCTTTTCCAAACTAGTTCAGCAATCTGCTCCAGCAGGGAAGGCCAGTTGGTGTTTAATTCTTCCTGAAGGAGTTACTAACAGAATTTTTGCCACTTAATTCAGAAGTCAGGAATGGAGAGGATGGTCTAGATGTTTTTACAAAAGAAGCTTGGATTCCCAGGTGTGCCAGAATGGTTTGTGTATTTTTTTAAGTACATGATAGCTAATTGCTGCTGCTGTTGTCTTTCCCCATCCAGCTGTTGAGTTTTACCAGCCCAAGAATTGCATCCCTAAAGGAACTTCTGTTTGACCTCTAAGAACTTCCCACACTGAGTTTTTCCTTTCTTTTTCCCCAAGAAATACATTTTATTTAAAAATTCAAGATGATACTGTACAATTATAGGAATTCTTAACCTTGGAGTGCTTCTCTGTTGTTGCTGATTTTTCTGTCTCTCTGGACTGAGTGTTTTGAAATAACATCATTACATTACCATCCATCTGCCTGGAGCAGAACCCAGCATTGATTCTGCTCTTTGTGACCCAGCACGGGGCTGAATCTGAAATTATTTTTAGCACTCATATTTTTGCCTCTCTTCCACGAGTTGCAGACTGTGCATGGCAGCAGCAGGACTGGTTCTAGTGGAACACATGCCTGATATTCCAGGATTACTGGACCTTCTGGTATTCTGTAGCCAGTGGCCCACAGTTAGCACAGTATCCTACTCACAGCATGATGCTGGTGCCCCACTGTCCCTTCTACCTGTCCCTGCAGGGTGGAAAAGCCTTTTTACACTTGATTTTGCACCTTTGGTTAATGTTTGTTCGACTGTCCTCATCCTACTATCACCTGGAGCAAGCCTGTTCTGCCTGGTTTATTTTACACAGCTAATACTTGTGGTTTGGGGATTTTTTCCCGTAAGATATTCACTGTACCCTAGTTTAAATCAAACTTCAAGGCATCCTTGAAAGCCAGCAGGTAAGTAAATTATCTTTTTCTAGAGAAGCTCTAAATCACATTAGAAAATTACCTTCTGATAGATGACAAAGGCACTTGCCTGCCCAGCTCCCTGAAAACATAGGTCAGTGTCGTAATTGTTTTCCTAACGGTACCATGGTGTCTAATGATCTCAGGCAGGATTAAATCACGGGAATAATGCTGCACAGTGCTGGAAAAATAATTAGATCAGGTATGCTTGGGTGACTTTGAGATGGCCTGAGTGAGGCAGTAATGCGGTTACTTTACCTACAAGTGATGGATCTGCTGTGGATGGTGTAAGGAAGTTGCCAGTTCCCAGAGGACTTGGCAGCACACAGGTTTTCCTTCATTTACCAGGCCAGCTCTTGTATTCATCCCTGCCTCTGCCGGGACCGGTGCTGACGGCATACTTGGCCCGCGTAGCTGTCACCCAAGTCACACCAATCCGGGCAAAACCAGGAGAAAAGGAAGCAGGAGAAGCTGGGAAAGCTTTGCTGGCCGTTGCCAAGGTGACTGGCTTTGTGCTGGACAAACACTGCTGTGCTTTTATCGCCTTGTGGCATTTCGAGTGGAACCAAACAAACTCCTAAAGAGAAAACAAGTGGGACAGGGGTGAAGGGAAGGGACAAACCAGACTCTGGCACTTGGGAGTGAGTGGTGTCTCTGTGGGAAGAGGGGCTACCTGGGGTCTCCCTTCCCTGGCTCTGCATGCCATGGAGGAAGCTGGCTCCCCGCAATGTTGTTCCCAAATGTTTCCTTGCAGTGTGTAATTCTGGTGATTTGTGTGATAGAACTTGGAATGCAGTGAGGAGTCTGAGGGGAAATGCCTTCCAGTATGGGGTGATTTAATTAAGGTCGTTTAACTACCGCTTTTATCATTCTGAGGTGGAGCAGGGACTTCAGCTCCATCGTATTTACAGTTTTGGTTTGGTTTGGTTTTCTTTTTTCTTTACTCTTTTTCCAGACCGTTCATTCCCTCTGAGGTGTCGCTACTCAGACTAAGCTGACAACTCTGCAAGTCCCTTGCTGCATCTAATCCTTTGCATGGGAAGGCCGGGGATGAGGATGGTAGCGCCGGGAGGTGTCCGTGGGAAGGGGAGGCTCCTGCCTGGGCTGGGCTGAGGGCCCTCCAGGGACCAGCAGAGGGCAAAGCTGCTCCAGCTGTCCTGGGCTGGAGGCACAAACAGTGCTGGGGACAGCTGGGCTCTCCAGATGACTTAGATGGGCTATCTCGATGAAGCTGTATGCTTTTATTTTGGGAAAGAAGAATGGTCGATTTGTCCTACTCCCTGAATAATGTATGGAGCAAATATGGTTGAATACCTTTTTGCTTCTGTGCCTTATGCAATTTTCTCCTTTGGTTTGGTTTGTTTTCCTCCCACCATGACTGGTGCTTCCGTTTTCCTTACTTGTTACACACTGAACACATGGTTCTGTTATGAAAAGTGTCTTTTTGTTGCCTGGTGCTTTGTATAGTATTGATTTGGTGAGTATTTTGGGAATAGAGCTGCTCCCTCAGGTCTTGCCCATCATATCTGGTGCCTCAATAGGTACCTTCTTGCAAGGTTTAGCCTAGAAAGCCTTTTCCATGTGCAAAATGTATACTTGACCTTTTGGTTTTTTTGATGTAAAAGCAGAAATCTGGAATAAACACAGTCTCTTGAAAGACTTAAGCAAGAACGAATTAATTTTCCTTTCCTTATTGTTTCACATAATCTTCCTTTACTGTCTTCCTTTTATGCCTATTCTTTCTCTCTTTGCCACTGGCTGACAGGATTAAAGGTGAACCCCTTTCCCTCCAATTCTCTCTTCACCTCCTTAGCCACCAGCATGTCTGAAACACTCCTGCTCTGCTCTGTGTCTTTTTGCCACACTCTTACACTGATGCAAAAACCAGAACAACATGATTAGAATCAAGGCAAAATATTTTAAATTGTTTGGGTGTTGAAACATGCAGCTGTGTAGCCTATATTCGGTTTAGGCTGCAGCTATAGATGTATTTCTATAGCCACCTCTTTCCCTCAGTACAACTATATATAGGTACAGCTGCAGTGGAGAGCAGGTCATCCACAGTTTCCAGTAGGGAGATGCATGCAGAGCCACTTTGCAGCTTTTAAGCCTGAATTTGGCACCATCTCCCGTGTTTCAGGTGCCCTGATTACCATTCCTGTGCTGTATTTTATATCCCATTTGTTGTCCAAGTGTCTTACCATGGGCACATAGTTTGTTGCTGGGTTGGAATCTTGCCTGTAGGGAGACATGACAGTGTCTCCCCCTTTTAATCTCCTACTGTCTTGCTTTGTTGGTTAGGAATGCCACGATTATTTTTTCCTAAATTATGTGTATATAATTATATATACATAAAAAATATATACAGATATAATGGTATATAATAGATATGTATATAATTTCTTTTGTTGTGCAAAAGCAGCAATTTTAAGGGAAATTCAAATGGATTAAAGCAACTGGTAGCTAAATGGTGCATGCAGCAAAGAGAGCCCTTCCTTGGGGGGCTTCCTGAGGAGTTTTTACCTGAAAGGGGTGGCTGGAGCTTTTACAATTGGAGGTATGGCTGTGAGAACTAATGCTAAGTGTGGTCACATAGTATATGGAGAGGATAACTTGGCCTTTGGATGTGAGGTGGCACTTTTTGGGGGGAAATGGAGCTATTCCTGTTGAAGCTGGTGGTGGGCAAGGCTGGGAGAAGGGGAGTGTTTCTGTAACAATGTTTCTGCTGGCATCCTGCACTAGGAAGAGACAGCTTGCCCAGAAAATGTTCTCTCTTTCCACTATCCCAGTGGGAAGGCTGCTGGATGGCAGACAGTGTGTCCTGCTGTGGGGGCAGATGTTCATCAACTTGTTTTACCACAATGGTTCTCATTTTGGCCTTTCCAAAATCTCCATGCCTGCCTCATCCAGAGAGGTTCTGACTCAGGTTCAAAGGGTTAATTTTCAAACCGGGTTTTTTTCCTCATGTCTCAGCACTGTCTAGCTTTAGCTATGATGGGCATGAGAAGTGACAACGTGCCAGAGGGGAGCTGTTCTCCTGGGGTTTGCATCGTGCCTGAAGCCAGACCAAAAACCTCCCGAAGGAGCTGACCCACCAGACTCCTCAGACAACACTGGCTTGACCAAGCAACTTGGCTTCCCAATGAAATGAGCTTTCCAGGTTTTTGGCATTCACCCTTCCTAGCATACCACAGTGTTTCCTGAGAAGGACATGATGGTGGCTCTATGCAGAGGCAGGACAGACCCTTCTGCAGGGGCTGCACATGCAGCCATGGGCCATGGAGAGTCTGACTGATATTCTTGGCCTCAGCAAGCTGACTCTGTTGTGTGACTGCAGCGAGCGTCTCTTGGGAACATCCCGTGTCTGCTGTGGAAAAGGCAAGCTCTTATGTCAGAGGGAAGAGATGCTATTTTTCGGTGACATGGCTCTGCTGTAGATGCTCACAGAACAGCTCGCAGGGATCTCTCGGCCTGAGTGGACATGTCAGATGTGTTGCTGTGGCCAAATACAGATATTTCCAACCAATATGGCTATTGAATAATTACATGATATAATAGCAATCTGAGAAGCACGCATGACAAAATTCTAGTGAGACCATATACTTGCTTAGAGTTTTTTGTGGTCTGATTTTTTAAATACAGCGATTCAAGAAGCCTTTTCATGCAGCACAAAAGCCTCTTCTGCTATTTCAAAGCTTAGCACAGAAAGTTGATGCACAGACATATAGATTCAGCTTCTAAAGTGTATCTTCTGTATGAATATCAAAATCAAAATGAGGATGTTGACATTTGGACAGGATAAGACAAAAGATTAAAGCCAGTCTATGGCTTTCAATATCAAAGTACAAAGCCCAGCATAATGTGACACTAATCTATGCGATAGCACGGGCAGCTTGAGGCCCATCAGGTCCATCTGATGAGGTTCTGCCACCATCCCATGTGTTTTGTATTCATCTGTCACCGAGACTTGGAGCCACTGGAGAGGAAAAAGAACAGGCAATATCATGCTTTGTTTTTTCAACATCATTACAAGCAGTGTGGGAATTGCTAGGGGTTGTTTCCTGGTGCTTGTCAGGGGCATACAAATGTTATATGGGGGGAAAACCCACTAGATTTATAAATACCACTTCATCTCCCACTGAGGAGTAAACACTGATGTTATCCATCAGGATTTCTAGACCAAAAGCTACTGTAACATCATGTTTCAGCTCTTCCTGAACTAGAGGAGATGATGGATGTTGGGCTTGGTGTGTCAGCTTCCCCCTGCTCCAGTCTGAATCATGCTATCCTGCTATACAAGTATACAAGAGGGAAAGTGTACAGTATGGACTCCCTTAGCTGGAATATGCTGGTATCATTCCATGCAGTTGTCTTAAAGCAAATTGGATGAAGATTTGGCTAACAGCAGATGTTAAAAGGAAGAAGAAGTCAAAGCAGTCCTATACTCAGTGGGACTGAGGTTTCCTTGAACTCAGCTCACATCTCCAGCAGCACCAGCAGTTGGCACTTTGAAGATGAAAAAACAAGAAAGGGTAAAACAGATGCTGAAAGTTCCCTGAAATAGCCCCTGAGCCTCTGGAGGGCAAAGTATGTCTTTTAACTCCTGCTTATTATCCCTTCTAGTAGGCTCTTTTCCAGTCCTTACTGAAGAGTAAATGCTTTTTCTGTGTATTCCCTGCGGGCTGCCCTACTTTATATCATCACCTTGGAGATAGAAAACACAGTCCTCTGCGGAATCTGCTTGTCACGATTCCTAATTTTCTTGATCAGAGGTGAGGAAGCAAAGCCCAGAGCCTGCTGCAATCCCTGAGCAGCCCCAGTTTAGCTCTGCGCGGCAGGGGCCGCAGCTCTGGGAGGTGAGCACATCCAGGCACAGAGAAGTATTTCGGACATTCCTCGCAGGTCCTGGCACGGCTCGGCGCTCCGACCCTTTCTGTGGCGCCTTTGTTCTCCGGCAGTTTCCATGGTGCTCCCGCTTTGTGTGCAGACCTGTCTGCAGGCAGCACTCTTCTCCATCACGCCGCACCGGCTGATTTCCCGAGGCGGCGCATCGCACTGCGTGCCCATGCTGCAGAGCTGCCAGGCATCAGCCACACAGACATCCTGCAGCCTGCCTCACTGGCAAACCTTTGGGAAGTAGGAATTGATGGGTTTTAACAGAATTGTCTGATTATAGATGAGAATTCAGCTCAGCTTTTTGCCTGTCACGTTTAGCAAAATCAGAGGAGGGCCCTTATGCGAAGGGGTTGTTGCTGTAAAATGAAAAAGCAATAGAGGCATGACAAGAAGGAGCAGCCATGCTGCTTACTGCAGCACTCAAATTTTATCTTCATCTGGCACGGGCGTGACAGCTGATGATCTGTAGATCTATCACACAGCATCCTTCCCCTCACACAGAGACGGGCAAGGATGAGGTCGAGCTCCTTTATCTGTTATCTCACTGTTAATTCTCTGCTAATTGTTGTGGTTCTGGAGCGCTAACCCCCCTGAACGGCATCAGCACGGAGCAACTCCTGGTCCTCATGACAGGTACCAAGTCAGGAGGCTGAGTAACCAGCTCAGGAATAATATCCCAGGGTATTCCTGATGCCCAGGAATAATACCCCTCGGGAAACCCTGAGCTTTGAGCCTGCTCACAGGATCACAGTAGAGTGCTTAGAGCCTGATACTAGAAATATTTCAGTGAGAAAACCAGTTCTATGAATCTTACAGGCTGTTCATCCAAAAGGAACTGGAGTGTAAAATCACTGCCCAAGTGGAAAAGCAGGCGAAAGGGCAAAGCTGTGCCAAAAGGGGATTCTAACTCCAGGCACAGGGGAGAGTACTTTCAGTGGTGGGAACAAGGCTGGAGGTCTGATAGCAGGCTGTGTACAGGAATGAAATTTAATCCAGGACCTGCAGATATCAATGAGATATGGAAAAATATTAGAGTTCATATCAAAATACAGAGACAGTCTCACCAAGGACACAAAGGTGGCTTAGAAAGAGATGTCCTCATCACAAAAACTCAATACCTTGGGCAGAAAAATTAATATCTTCATTAAGATGAAGCTTGTACTGTATGATGGGATAGAATAGGCTGCTCCCCAAAGCTGGACATGGAAATGAATGGTTCCTAAGTCTTGGCAGAGGTTTTCAAGGATGCCTAGGAAATTATAATGCCTAATTAAGTAGGAATTGGTCATCCAAGCCCCTTAGGCAGACCTGAAAGTTGCAGCCATTCTGCACTGCATCTAATTTTTGGTCAGATTTTTTCCTTCTGCTTCCCTTTGCTCTCCTCTTCCAGTGCCATCCACAGCTGCCGCTGGCACAAAGCTCTGGCCGAAGCAAAAGCCCAGGAGCCCGGCTAGGAAACATAGCATTCAAGCAGCCTTCGTGGGGACAGGAGAGGGGATCATCTGCCCCTGCTGAGGTCATTTAAAGCTGGAGGTTATTTTCTGTCAGGCATCTCGCTCTCACTTTCAGCCCATTTTTGTACCTCTGATGTGGGACCACTAAGCCAGATCAGCGGTGGAAAAGGGGGTTATGTTGGGAATGGTGGGAACCACAGGGAGCCTCTCTGCATTACACTGACTTTCTAGAAACCCCTGGGAATTTTATTATGTCTTTGATTTCTTCCCCAGTAGCTCCATTCTGGGAATGGGTTGTACTTAAATGCACAGGTGAGGAAAGCTCTTCGCCTAGCAAAGGTTTGGGAGATAAGAATGGACAAAAAAAGCCTGATTATTTTGGAAATAAGTGGTAAAATAGATTTGGAAGAAACCAGAAGGGAAACCTAGTTCTAAGTGTGAGCAGGAAGTGTTCCACACTTCCCAGGGAGATATCTTCCAACAAAACCTTTCAATACAGAACATGTGGTCATGGCCAGAATACTGCTTCTCCCTCTCACCTGGGTCTTGGTTTTCCAACTAAATCCCTCTGTTCCACCCTTCTCAATAACCCTGTCTCCTATTCCCATCACCTATTACCAGTTGTTAGTGCCTCTCAGCTTTCCTTGTCATCCAGATCCATTCAGCCTATCCGTGGACCTGGAGTTCCTGAGCTACCCTGCCAGCCTGAAGCAGGCTGGAGACGTGCTGGTTCTTCCCAGGAACGAACTTGTTGATTGTGCACAAGGCATTGTGGCAGGATCTGAGGAGGAGATGTGCCCTTGGTGGGTCAAGTCACAGAGGTGACCTAGATACATGTTCCTTCTGGAAGTACATGGAGATGGAGAGTGGTAACAGAAGCAAGGCAAGCAGGTGAAACCTTTCTTTTCTACGTATTTGGAAAAATGTCCTGTGCACCTGCAGTGTTCCACAAGTGAGGAATAACGGTGCTTTCCCTTCACACAGCCGGTGGCTCTTGTTCAGCAAAAGACATGCCAGGTGTTACAGAAGGCTGCCAAGGCGTCAGCAGGGAATGGATGTAGGGACACGGAGCTGGAGGTGGGGCTTAAAGGTATTGGCTAAATCCCGACGCAAACTCGCCTAAGTAGTTGTTAAATTAATTAGCAGGTTGGAGTAAATTTAGCATCTCCCTAATGCACTGGAAATCATGGTGACTTTGGAGCGTGTGCTTCCCAAGGCTGGTCTTAGCTGTGGGCACTGGGATGGGGGAAGGCTGATGCGATGACACAGATTGGGACAGGGCACCAGTATGACTTTTGCAGAGGCATAAAGGTTGATTAACAGCTTTCCAACACCTCGTGCTAAAGAACAAACTATTTTTGGAAAGGAACTTGAGTGAAGCAGCAAATTCATTCTGTGCTGAATAAGGGGATCATTTGTTTTAATAGCAGATTGCTCTGTTAAGGAGACAGGGATTTAGGTGAGGATTTGTGACATGGTGCCACATTTAAACGTGAGCAAAGGTTTCCTAGGGCAGGAAGGGAGGCACGGGTGTAGTGAGCTCCCGTGGCTGAAATTTGGAGATAAATTAGCATCATTAGTCATTGGAACCACTTCCCTAGGAATTGAATGAATTTATCTCAACTTTGTTATTTTAAATCGCCTTCCTGATGTGTATATTGTCGATTCACCAGCTGCTCGGGGTTTGTTTTCGAGGGAAATTGTATTCCCAGAAATTCACATCATATGTGGGAGATCAGGCTCTCTGATTATAGGGTTCCCCCTGGCCTTAAAATACGTTAATGTAGGCAGCAGGGACAAATTCTCTCTCATTCGTTATCCTCCCAGATAATGTCCAAAAGGCACTCGGGGATTTAAAACCCCGTGAGCAGAGGGTGCGATATGAGGTAATCACAGCCGAGGATACCCGCGTTTCCCTATAACCCTGAGCCGCGGGTTTATCCCTGTGTTTTGACACTTGGAGCCGAAGGGGGAAGGTGCAACACTCTGCTGTCATTTAAAACAAAAGCCCCCGCGGGTTCAGCCGGGCGCACGCTGGGCCGTGTGTGGAGGGGTGGCGGGCAGATGTGCAGGAGCTGTGTCTGCGCGGGGGTGTGATCGC
>VZRM01002027.1:1615917-1705603 GCA_013397955.1 Grantiella picta | reverse complement strand
TGGGCACGGCGCCTCAGTCACACCTGCGCGGCTGAGACTGCCGCGCCTTGCCTCAGAATTAACCCAAAGCATCCTGAGAGATCCCTGCTTTTGCCGTGGAATTATCTCTGTGAGCTCCACCTGTGCTGTGCCTTGCAGGTTTGGCTCGGGTGTTTCTCAGGAACTATCTTTCCAAGCTAGTGTTTTGAGTCTCTCTGTTCCTAGTACTTTTCTTAGCTGGGAACGTGCCAAGAGTGCACAGTGTTCCCAGAATAACCATGCCACAGCCATTGCTGCTTGTTCCCTGTGCCTGCCCACAGGCACCTGGATGCATCCTGCTATTTCGGTGTCAGAGCTCGCAAGACGCTCATGTTGAATTTGTTTTGTGCCAGCCAGCTCCGTGGGGCTCAGCAGGAGTGTATGACTGAGCGAGGAGCAGCCCTCATCCTGGGAGTGCATGGTGTAAATGCAGTGATTCAAGTTAGGCATGTGTGGTCAGGCCGGGTTGGTTCGTAGGGAGAGTGAATGCAGAACTAGTTTTGACTCGTTTCTTTTGAGCACCGTAGAAGAAATACGTGAGTAAAGCATGTGGATGTGCAGGGAGGTGCTTGCTGAATTCCAGCATGGGACCAGTGAGCCCTGAATTTGCTGTGGGGTAGGCTGATGAGCATGAGAGCAGAGAAGGATGATAGGCCAAATTACAGAAGGATGGAGTCGTGTGATGCCTTGTGGTCAAAGACAAGGGTTTTAGGGCTCATGAGTCAAAGGGAAAGGAAATGGGGAGACTAAAACAGAAGAGATATTACAGTTGGGTCAGAAGATGGTGTGGAGCCACATTGGAAGGATATGAGTGTCCCATTCCTGGTCATCATTGTTCTCTGCCAGTGAAAGGGTGAAATCCAGCCTGTTACACACTCTTCAGCCTTCCTGGCATGGAGCTGTTTCCTGTCTGTATTTCCATTCTCTCCAAATCCAAAGGAGAAAGAATGGAAATGGTTTCTCTGTTGGGTGTTTGTATGACTGTTTTTCAGGATTTTGCATTCAACCCTGGAATGCTCATGGATTGCAAAGATAGGCAGGGCAGAGAGTGTTACTGCTCTTTATAAAATTTCCATTGGTGTTCATCCCTGCTTGTAGCCTGCATTGTGTAATGTAACTTTTGGGAGAGTTCAGCATGAGCTGAGTAGGAGTGTCTCAAAGATCTGCAGTGATTTTTTAAAATAAACTTCCTTATGTCAGTTCTTACCTGGCCTGCTGAAAAATTTTGTTGACTTGTTCCATGAGAAAACAATTTGAGGAGGAATTCTTCCCAGGAGTTCAATAATACAAGCAACATGATCTAGATGGAGGGAGGGAAGACAAATTTAGATACAGACTGAGACACTTCTGTCAGCGAGATGAATAAAACTGGTGGAGTCCTACCATCATCTCTGGAAAAGTATTTCCCAGGTTTAGGATCAAACAGACACTCCCCAGTTGCCATTTCAAATGCCTAGAAATGGAATAGCACTGTTAGTTCACTGATTGTCATGGAGTTTTCCCTCTCCAGTAACTGATAGTACCAATTTCCCTTGCTGTCACACAGAACTGATCCTAAAATGTGGAACTATGCCCACTGGCTTGATCTGTACCACAGTGAAACAACACCTTTAGCTCCATCAGGATGAAAAGCAGCAGGTGTCTGATTCAGGCAAGCCTATGAGCTAACCTACATGGAGTGTGAATTACCTTAGAGCTTAAACTAAATTAGGAGTGGGCTTTACCACTCCTAATTTAGCAGACTTTCGCCCTAAAATGAACAAATGCCGACAGCCCCTCTCACCTTCTCAGCAAGGAAGCTTTCTTTACATGGATAGGTGTATGCTGAGGGCTTGCTGCCCTGGCCAGGCAGGTCTGTCACCTGCCCTGCACACACAGCATTGTCCCCAGTCCTACCAGGCAGGCTGTACTCCAGATATCTGCAGGAGTGCTGTAGTCTAATCCGAGAAGCACTTCCAGGGCACGATATGGCTGGGTCTGGATCTCCTTAGAAAAAGGCTTGTACTGAAATAGAAACACACTTCCTGTGGTTGGTGTCCCTAAACCAGTCACAGCAACACTGGTGGTCTCAAGCTACTCATGGAGCAAGGGGACGTTGGGGACACAAAAATGTCTGTTCTCAGCTCTGTGCAGGGCACAGCCAGTGCTTTCCTGGCCCCACTGGCACCAGGGGGAATCTACCTCCCACCATTTCACACTGAACATGGCTTTGAATTTCTAATTGTAGGGACTAACTGCAAGCTGGAGAAATGTCGAAAGCTGACAGTGTCTCAGGAAGACAGTGCACAGCTCGGAGCTGAGAGTGCTGCACATAACACCCCCCAATACTGGCATCCCTTCAGCACAATGCAATAGCTGTTCAGCTGTAAAGGGACAGACACACAGCGTGGGATGGAAAGAAGCACACAGCATCCCACATTGTCATGGGATTGAGACTTGGAGCAGACTCACTGTCCAGCAAGCGCTTCCTAGATCTGCAATTTTCACTTCTATGCTCATTAAATCCGATTCTTCCAATTGATTTCCAAGATCACCTCCTAGATGGAAAGGACAAAGAGAAATCAGATCTTTCTAAACAAGCAGGTATAGCCTGCTTGCCACAGGAGAGGGATATCTGCCTTCCTTTAAAGCTTCTCAGCCTAAAAGGTCCTAAGTACTTTTTATCGTGAATCAAATGCCACCTGTTTTTTGAAGGAACACAAAAGAAGATCTGATATCCAGTAAAAACCTAAGAGAATGTTTGGGAGAACAGTAACTCAGAGTGGAATGGTGTGACCATGTGCTCCTGTCCTGCTGCGAGGTTCTAGTACCAAGGTTAAATAACTGTGGGCCCAGAGGAGAGCAGCAGTCAGAACCAAAACATCTGTAATTCCTCCTCAGCCTTCAGCAACCTCGCCTGTCACAGACCTTGGACACAGCCTGCTTGGCAAGCAACGTGAAGGTTACACTTTCATATGATCCCAGAAAGGGGTAATTCCTGGTTTGGTGCTTTACAGTGAGCTGTCAGCCTATGCTTAATATTGTGCTTTTCTGCTCTGAGCAAAAGGCTTGGTCACTAATTTAGCATTCCCTGATTGCTCCAGAGTTTGAGAGACAAAACAGCAGTGTCATGGGAGAAATGCTCACAGGAGAACACAGTGCAAGGATAATATGAAAGGTCTCATTGCTGGGAGATGAGCTAATCTCTCGAGAAACTCTCCAGCCCTACATCTTATTCAATATTCACACCATTCTCTGCAAATAAATTATGTCTCAAAAGGCCTTGAAGATTAGCAGTACATAGGAGTCTCCCACAAACCTCAGAAATGCAAGAAATAAAGAGCAGGAGTGTTGTACAGCTTTCTGATCAAGTCATTTTGTATGTAAACCTCTCAGTAGCTGAAAACACTAGTCACAGGCAACTGTTCTCTACATAAAGCCTTGAGAGTGAGCTTCGAGGTCATGGTGGGGCTGTTAACAGATATCTGCGACCTATAGTTATCCTTCATACAAGCCCACCTGCAGGACCACATTTCAGTAGATGCCTTGAGCCCAGCATGGCAGTTGTGTTAAACAGAGAAAGGAGAAGTCTTTCAGCAGCGTCAGCGGGCTGTAGTGTTTTATACTGGCTATTTCAGGAGATGTGAACCTTTCCTAAGGTATCTGTACCTGCTGCCTTTCTTTTTTCCCTCCTGCCAATAAATACCTAAGTCAGTTTTCTTGTTAAAAAAGCCACTTGAGTGCTCACCTGCTCCGTTTAGCCTCAATTCTGTTCCCTGGTTGCAGTTGAGTGTATCCACGAGAAGCCTTTGGAGCTTTTTGCTGCATCCATACAGCAGGATGTTCTCTGGTTTGATGTCCGCATGGATGATGCGGCAGCGCTGGTGCAGGAAGTGCAGCCCTGCCAGCACCTGGGCAAGGAGGCAGCACTGTCACAGCAGCCCTGAGAGGGTCCCCAGCACCTCCCCTGCCCCAGCAGCTGCCAGAGTGGCCAGGCACAAGTCATGGACATTCTGGGCACTGGTGGTAACCATCGGCAATAAATGGTTTCCTGCTGGGGTGGCCTGTGGGAGCAGCACGAGGGGTTCCATCACCCCACCGGGCAGCAGAGCCCCAGGAGTGAGTGGGGGCCTAGAGAGCCCAATGAGGAAAGGGCTGTTTGGGGTGACACACAGCAAAAGGCAGCGTGACAATCCACAGATTGTCAGCACAGACGGGCAAGGCCAGGGAGCTGGGAAGAGGATGGGACTATGAGGAGGCATTACAATTACAAAGCTGAACTTTCTCCTGAGAAAACATTCTTGTTTGTATGGCTGTTGTGTCTTGGGACAACTGTGCCTTCCCACTGATTATAAACAGCCCCCAACTTCCATTTGAATGACAGTGACATGGTATGGGAGGGTGTCCCATTGTACAAGGAAAGAAGACACAGCATAACCCAGCCAGGAGGGAGGAGAGACCATAAGTGAGTGCACAGAGAGGATTTCAGGGCCCTGCAGGAGAGCCATGTAGGGAAAGAACAGCTTGTGGTGCAGCAGGGGGAGCCTGGCCTGTCACAGGGGAGAGATAAACAACACCTACCAGAGATGAACAGTTACTATCAGAAATCAATAACAGAGAAAAGGCTATGGGGAGAGTAAGGCTTGTTTTTTAAACACTCTGGTCAGTCATAAAGGTAAATATTCTCTGTATTATCAAATTCTATTCTGGGATGAACACCAGCCCCAGGGAAATATCAGCCTTAAATGGTAACTGTGAAACGCGGGGAAAGATTTAAATAACTAAACTGGAATGAATCAGAAGTAAATACTGCCCCAGTGCTGATCTGAAGGGGGAGCGCAGGTCTGAGATTTTACAATTAAAGCAGATAATGGATCAAGCAAAAGCCTGAGTGTGAAGTGGGGCGCAGAGATAATGCCACTACATTTTTGGGCAATTTACTCAGGTGTTAGTGGAACTTCTTTAGAGAAAGGAGATGCTATTACAGAAAATAGGATGAGGGAGGAAGCAATTTTCTTAGTGTCCCTAGAAGGGCACAGGAATCAGGGTAGCAAATCTTCATCTTGGCAAGTGTACAGACTCCTGATTAATGTTAGCACAAGAGGCAAAAAGTAGTTTTAACTATTCTGAGGTCTCACTCAGGTTTCCCATTCCTTAAGCACAGCCAGTAGTTAAGAAACTCAGTTTTCACTATCTTTTCAATTGGCATACCACATCCAATTGGGGGTTGAAGGAAAAGTTGGCTCTGCATAGAAAAACCTCAACATGGGAAGAGAGCCAGCTGACCAAATCAGCAATTTAGAAATTCCTGTAAAGATGGGAGGGAGACCTGAAGCAGCCTTCAGTGGTACCATGCAGAAAGCTGCTGGAGCTGACAGCTGGATGCCAAGGCAAATGCCAGCAGTCTGGCATTGCTGCCAGAGGGGACTTCTCAGGGCAGTATGAGGGCAGAGATAACGTGGTTTGCCCACAAGAAGCAGGACTATGGCAGGCTGTTTGTCCCCTCCAACTCCTACGGGCAGCAGAACTGCTGGAGAACTCAATGATTACTGAGATTATGGGAACAGAAGTGCCAGCCCTGACTTGCTGGTATACATCTGCAGGCTGTTGGCACTTCTTGGCCCTGACTCCTTCCCAAACCTGAGGAGGCTGTAGGCTTAGGCAGTAACACCAAGTAATGCCCTTCCCCTTGGGAGGAAGACTGTGGCATGTCCCCCAGCCAACAGCCCTTTGGTGCCCTTGCCCGGTTCCAGCTAAGTTCTCACCTGCTGTAAAGACTTTTTCACAAAAGGCACAGGCAGTCCTTGGGCTGTGTAGTTTCCCATCAGACATCGCAGGGAAGGACCCAGCACCTCAAATACGAGGCACACATGTGGGAAAGAGTCAGGAATTCACTAACATAGAAAGGGTATTACCACCAACCCTTTGCCTTTCACCAGAGCAACCAAATACCTCCTAATCCAGCCTCTCCCCTCCAGCCACCTGCATGTGCCCTGGCCCAGCTACAGCCCTGCTCATCCTCCTTGTGGCAGCACAGCACTCAGCTTTACACCATCCTCCAAGCTCTCCAAGGCAAGCTTTGCTGGCCCAGAAAAGCACTCTCCACAGAAGGATATGGAAACCGTTGTCTCCAATCATTCTGAAGTCATCTAACAAGCAGACAATGTTTTCTCCTGCCTGGTCCTTCTTCTTCATGCAGCTCACCTGAGGGAGAGGATTCCAAGAAAGCTGCCATTAGAGACATATATATGCACAAGAACACCTTGCACCTGTTTTATCCTGTCTGACAGACTTTCTCTTCCGGGGGTTGGCACTTTGTGACAGCCCTGGGAACCTGCTGTATACTGCTGAATGGGCAGGCGTGTCTCTCAGAGAGAATTAATAATAAATCAGGGGTAAGGCTCAGTCTGTACACAGGGTTGTGCTGATGTGTAGAAAAGCAGCCCTCTGATTACATAAAATTAGCACCACTTGGTACTTCCTCTTGCATCACTGCATCTGGCTCATGTCCCTTTAGACAGGGCCTACAGATTTACAGGTGTGAACTAACTATTTCTCAGACCTGTTGGAGAAAGGCCACAGAGTAATTTAAAATGCAAAATTTAATGGCTTTTACTCATCTGAAGCTGATGTAACTTTGTATTTGAGCAAACTTGAAGAATTGTGACCACGAGCTTTCTAGAACTAGCAGTTCAAGCTACCTTCAAAGGCAACTTGGTGCAACCCAGATACAGGCACCTAATTACCACCTCCATTAGCAGAGGGAGGAAGAAGCTTTGTGACTTCAGATGTTTATTGTATTTTTGCTACATCCTATTTTTCTCTATTTTAGGTATTTCCTTTTGCTTTAGTATCAGTGTTGTGATAGAGCAATGTCCTCTGACATTGCTCTATCACAACCTGCTTCATTCCTCTGTGAATGAAGCAGGTACTGCAGATATGCTCCCTGCTTGAGAATATTACCACCTTCTGTTGATTATCCACCTTCCCATTCTGCAGATTCCTTTTATTTGCTGGATTTCAGTCTCACATATAGAAATAGGCTGGCAGGGCAAGTGGGACACAGCGGACATGTCCCAGTATGATGCAGGAAGGAGAAGGTGCCTGTTTCAGAGGTCAGTGCTGAGACAGGGTGATTTCTGTGAATTCCCTAACCTATGTTTTTTTTCCTGTTCCCCACCTAGCTCCTTGGACTGAGACCTGGAGGGAGAGGGGATGATGAGGCTGATACTCAAACCTGAACTCAGTGGCCATCCCCTGGAGCAAAGCACAGACCGACAAAATATACTTACACAGTGGAGGAAAGCAACCTCATCCTGGGCAGTCTCAGCAAAGCCTTCCTTGCTTTTCAGGACCTTCACAGCCACCTGTTTCTTCCTCCTGGGAAATGAACCACAGCTGTCAGCCAAGAAATGTCAGTGACCCTGACCAGGAGCACTTCCCCTTCTTCCAGCCAGCCAGTCCTGGGCTCCCCAGGGAGGGTGCTGCCCTTCTGCAGGCAACCTTGGCCTCAACCTGCAACACGCCAGGCCTATGGGCATCCCTCCTGCTGGCATCTGGCAGCACAGCTGCCCCAGGGACCAGCCAGGGACTGGAGAGAAAAAAGGCAGAGCATGGATACTGCAGGGTCTAAATGGGAAAAGAAAATGCAGAGCAAGATCTGATCCCACCTCATTTACGTTCTTTGATTTCTGGGGACCAGTTCTGCTCGTAGCACTCCACTGATCTCACAGCCAGGTTTTCCCTGTGCTCAGGGATGCCTGACGTGCTCCCAGGCTGTACTCTGTTGTTTCTGTGAGAGGGGCCAGCTGTGCCCAGGACATCAGCCACCCCTTCCCACCTCCCTGAATGGCACTCAGCCCCTCACCTCATGTCCTGGCACAGCCAGACAGTGGCAAAGGCACCGCAGCCCAGCTCATGCAGCACCTGGTATCGCGTGTTGAACACTTCTCCCTCCTGCATGGGGTGGTGGCCTCCTGTGGGGACCATCGCCAAGAGATATTAGTGGCATCTCTAAATGCTCTTAGACTGAAGGAGCAGCTGAGGACAGCCTGACAGGTCCCAGTGGTCTCCTCTAGCCTGGGAAGAGCCTGGCATGATCTCATCTGTGGAGACTCACGCCCAAGGACTGACCTGTGCGCTGGGCTGACAGCATCTCCTGCTGCATCTGCTCCTCCATGGCCCTGCAGCACGGCAAATCCTGGCACGAGGGGATGGAGGCAGTGGGACACCAAGGTGTGGGACACAGGCGGTGTGATCTTCAGCACTTTACTCCTTTAAAGAGAGCTGGAGAGCTTCAGGGTGGCCATACCTCTGCTGTGCCCTCACCCCTTTCCTTCCCGTTCGTTTCAGCAGCTACTGCAGTCAGGCTGCTACAAACACTTTTGGCACTTCAGGGAGACAGGGATTATTTTAAGATTTCAGAAGAGGAAAGCTGGCAGGCTGGTCCCAGGCCAGGGCCAGGTGGGGGTCTCAGGTTTCCTAGTGTGTATTTTCATGGGCTTAGCAGGGTCTCTGGGATCCCCTTCCACAGCCAGGGAAAGCACCCCTCCCTATCCCTATCCTGGCTGCGGAGGGAATTTGGGCTTTGGCTGGCAGAAGCAGGCTCCTGTTCCAGAGGGGTGTGAAGCAGACCTTGCATTCTAAACACTGCAATGCTGCTCCTCTGCCCAAAGCCTAGCCCTGGGGCAGAAGCACAGGTTTATCACTGACTGTCCTGTGACATCCCAGCAAGGCCACAGGACATCCTGGCAAGGGGCTGCTCCTGGGGTTTGTTACCATGACAGCCCAAGGTACAAACACCAAGACAGCACAGACAGACTGATCCAACTGCTGTCCACCAGTGCTGCAGCACTGATGTAGGACTGGCTTCAGTACAGGTCACCTGAAATAGCAGCCCAGAGCCCTTGTTGCTAATGAAATACAGATTCAAGCCACCATATCTGGGCATTCCCAACCCAGCCTTTCATAATTTGGAAATGTCACTTGCTATATGGCTGAAGCTTCAGGCTACCACACATTGTCAGAGCTCGAGACAGGTGGTAGTAATGCCCATGGACCATTAGCACAGGTAGAAATATTGACCTTTAAATCCTCCAAATCAGGTCACTAAAGCTAAGAACTCATCTGAACTAGAGGATATTCAGAAATAATTACAGAGGGCTGGCGGTGCTGGTCGCAATGGGAGCCATGTGACAGTACCATCTAGAACAGTAGCATCTTCCAGGTGCTGAGACAGGGGAGTGACTTCCTCAAAACATTGAAGTTTCTTTCCAAGTGCTGATACTCCTCTCCCAGTGCAGCAGCCAGAGGCACAGCCTGCCTTTGGGCACCCAATGAGCTCCCAGCATCGTTCTAGTTAAGGGTCAGACTGGGCTCAAGACTTACATTTTGTCAGGGAAAACCCAAAGTGCCAGAGCTGACATTACTCTGTTCACCCAAGCCTGCACAGAAGTCTGAAGAGTCCAAAATGACTCCCCCTCCTCACATTTCTACACCTCTAACTCTTTCATTTGCACTGTTCAGAATCAGTCTCTTTTAAGTATAAACCTCCAGGATGCTGCATGTCTGCATGGCCACTCTTTACAGCAAATATTTGCTGACATCTTACCTATGAAACAGAGCTCAAATCAAACTTTTCCTTATTTGTGCACAGACTGGGCTTATCAGTACCCTTACACACTCCTGCATCACAAGCATCTGCCTGAGCCTTCTTCACTCACACAATGAAGACAGCAGGGGCTAAGCTGAGAGCTGGACAGAAGCAAGAAAGATTTAATGATGTGGCTCACCACTCACCTGCCAAAGGAAAACTCATGACTGTGTGGCGATGGGAGTTCAACAGCATCTTCCTTTGGTGGATTGTTCTGATGAGTAGAGACTTCAGTGAGAAAATAAGACCCAGAGGCAGACCCAGAGTGTAAGACTTGTCCTAGCCCTAGATGGAGATTTTGGGCACTTCACTGGGCCCTGGTGGCCTTGTTGCTGCAGATGCAAGACAAGTCCATCCTTAGGCATGAGAGATTTACCTCCATCCACTCTCTCTGGATGGAAGCACTGGCAAAAGATGAAGAGTGTTGCTATGCAACTTGGTACAGGAAAGTGAAACATACTTTTCTGAGCTTTGCAATAAAGGACAATTAGTGCTTTTAATCCTTCATTGCTTGACACCTTTACTTTAAATACAACTTATTTTGCTTTTGTCATTCCAACTATTTTGTGCAGAACCCACCGAATTGCTGCAGGTCTGGACTAGCTCAGAGAACTTCAGCCCGAGAGCTGCTCCTGCCTGGTTTATGAGAGCCTCAGACAAGGAGTGATGCTTCACATCTGAGCTGGACTCCTCCACCCGACCTGCATGGAACAGTGCATGGAGCTGCCCAACACCAGTCATGCCTTATGACACCTGGACCTTTGGAGTGGCAGAAATCACCAGAGCAATACACCCTTTCAGAATCTGCACCACCACAGACCTACAAGCCCTTGCTGAGCACAGCATCCCTGCAAGTCACAGCATGCAGCCCCAGTGGGGCTCTGACCCCAGGGCCCTGCTCAGACTCACCATTCAGCAGCTCACAGGCAGGACACACCACTCTCTTTGTCATCTGGCTTGTTCTGGAGCTCCCCAAAGTGAGATACCAGCTGGTCCTGCTCTGCTTTTAGTCTGCACTGCCCCAGGAGGGGTGTCCTTCAGCCCACCAAACTTCTGCATCGCTGGATGGACGTGGTGAGGAGCGGGGCAGGGTATCAGATCACAGCACCACTTCTGGGAACAACCTTGGCTTTGGGAGAGCAGGAGACCTCAGACAGCTGCGGTGGATTCACTTTACTGCTGGCCTCTCCCTGCCTCCCTGGCAGGAGGCCTGTCAGCCTGCAGTAGATTCACAGTCTCCACAGCAACTATTTATAGCGGGAAATTCACAGCTCTACTGAGATGGAAACAGAAAAGTCCTCCCCCTCTGCTCTGCCATCCCCAGACCCAGAAACCATGGAGCTGCCTGACTCTTCCCCCTGCTCCCAGGGGAAGCACCATCTTCTGCTTGGCAGAGCCATCCCCATCCCCAGAGCCACCTATGTGTCACACTGCTGGACCTGAGGCACCTCAGCCTCTCCAGCAGTGCCTGCACACAGTTGAACACCATCACAGCATGGTCCTGGTGGCCACAGAGCCCACGCTTCCCCTGTTCCTTTCTCTTTGAGAACAAGCACAGCAGCATCCTCCCCACAGCCCTGGGGGGACCCAAGCCTCCCAGCACCATGCAACACTGGGGAGGGAAAAGGCCACACACAGTAAGAATCACATATTTTTCCCCTACTGCCACATGCTGCAGCCTTGCACCAGAGCTGGGCATGGCCTGGCCTCCCCCTCGCTGGGGCCCTGGGCTCGCACAGCTCGGATTTCCCGGCTGAGGCTGCAGAGACAGAGCCCCAGCCCTGCACGGAAGGGTTAACCCTGCCTGCAGTAGCTCTGCTGCAGCTCCAGGCTGCCAAACCCAGGCCAGGGCCTCCCAGAGCGGTTCTCCCCCTGCCTGTGCCCCTCTGCTCTCACCTGCCTTCCCCGCACTAAAAATACCAAGGGAGGGGGCAGAGGCTGCGCCAGGCTGGGTGCTGAGCCCTGCAGGGCAGCACGCGGGGAAGAGCGGTTTGTGACCCCTAAAAGGGCAACAAGAACACACGGAGTACAGAGAGGAGGGACTAAAAGAAGGGGAGAAGCAGACTATACAAAACTGTACTAGTAAAGGAAGGGGAGGGAAGAAAAGAGGATAGATGGGCCAGGAGCCAGCTTTCTGTCTGGGAAGAACTGTACAATTCATTTAAGAATTAAGCTGTTTTGGTAATTTGGGAACACTGGCTTCTGCTGCACGCTGGTGGACTAACAGTGACCAACATAAACTGTACCTTCAGCAGCCCTTACTCACAGTGAGAAACCACAACTAGAAGTGCCATGCACCACCTGCCCCCAGTGCCAGCCCAACACGAGAGTCTGTGGAGGGAGGCTGCCTCCTCCCGTGGTCAGGGATGGTATTTGAGCTCTGGAAACAGCAGAGGGATGCAGGTGGAAGGTGGCATAGGGTTATTGTGAAGAAACACAGCCTAGGGAGGAGGGAAAAGCCTCACACTCCTCACACAGCTTACAGGTCCTGGTGCTTAAGAGCACACAGTTTCCATATAGGAGGAAAAAGAGGCAAATACATTCTGGGTAATTGCATCATCATGCAATACAAGCATGACACAGAGGTTGTATATTAAAATTTATTGAATTATTGTGTAAGAATTCTCTTTATTAAAATCATTTGGACTCTAAACTGATTATTTACAGACAAAACCTCTTATATCACCAATAGATTCCTACATCTCAGAACAGTATCTACAAACAGTTATTACACTATGTAACAAAATTCAGATTTTTTTTTCAAGCTTTTTATATTAATTATTAATTCCAATTTGAGAAAGACAGTACCTCGGGTGCTCTGAGCAGAACCTAAGGTGTGGCAGGGCATAAATGCAGGTCAGGCCATACCATAACAGACACACAGACACCAAGTCACAAGGCTGGGAGAGGGCAGAGTCACCAGGACAGAGGACCAGGAAAAAGACTACAAGAGCAAATGCCCTGGGTGTTCTGGAAACCAAAATAATCATCCCCACAAGAAAGGCACCAAAAAAAAAAAAAGCAGCAGCATCTTGCTGCAACCAGAGCACAGAGCACACCCTGAAAAAGAAACGGCATTCCACCAAGGCAGCAGCATCCAAGAACCCTCTATTTTCATTTAAAAATTTAGCCATCCTTTTTATGGGGAGGAAAAAAAAAAAAAGGCTTTCAGGTACAGCCTAAAGTTGCCACCAGACAGATGAAAGCAAAAGCTCTCACATCTACATCGCATGGGCACCAGCTGGGCTTCCTTGTGCCATCGGGAGAGACATTCAAATACACTAACGGAGATTTGTCTTAATACTGATCAGTTCTCAGCCTTTCACCCAGACCACGGCCGAAGCAAATCCCTCCCTCTGACCGCAGCACTAAATAAAGCTGGGTGCTGCCACTCAGGAACACCACCGTGCTGGGAGTCCCACTGGAGCAGTGCCATCCCCTCGCTGTGCCTGAGTCCCGCAGGAGGGGACCGGCCGCGGTGGCAGGGCTCTCTCTGCTGGTGCCCACAGAACTTGCTACCTGTCAGCAAACAGGAACATCCAGACAGGATTCTCAGTCCTTCAGAAGGAATGTCCAGCTGGTCGTGGAATCAGGCAGAGACTGGAAAAAACTTGGATCGCGAGGAATAAATAAATAAGTTTTCCCTGCAATAGGGAATTTCATAACAAAACCTGTTTTGTGCAAATTTAAATGCAACAGAACCCTGTCGTAGTAATGGATTTTGCCACAGGAGAGGGGCATGGACGGACAGAAGAGGGGCCATGCCTAAACATCCAGGTTGATCCCAGCGAGGGCCTTCAGTGCGTGTCCACAGGGAGAAGGATGCTGGTATCTAGAACACCAAGGACAGGCAGATGGGAGGAGCTGGGCATTACCACATTTCCATTCTTACTGCACCTGCACTAGGCAGTGTGTCCTGTCCAGCCATGCAAGGAACAAGCTGAAGATGTTAAATATGTCAATCACCTATGTTTAGCTCTATTTTTAAGTCTTGATTATTGCTCTAATAAAAGCAGACTTTCACAGATACACTCGGAGAAAACAGATAATTTCCAACATCCAGGAACACTACTGAGAAGTAAGGAGGGTGCAGATACCAGTGGGAGGTGGAAGGAGAATTAAGCCTCAAGCCAACCTGTTTTGGGAAAGTGCAGAGATAATTCTGCAAAAATAGGGGCAGACACTGCCAGTCTGCAGAGCCAGAAATCCAGCAGAGAGCCTGTGGCTTCTGGCAGACAGTCAGCAAGTTGGAGAGGCCACAAACTAGGCCTTGTTTCCCAGGGCAGAAGGTTCATCCACCAACATACAAGGGGACAGCACTACTCCACCACTATACCTGCACCTGCCTCAAATCGAGAAATATCCTCCTGCAGTCCCTAAAGGGGACTATGCATTGTACTGGCTTTTTCCCATCCAGCAGTCCTTTCTTCCACCCAGTTTTTTGGGGGAACCAGTTTAATCAGGTTTAGTCAAGACAGAGGTTTCAGAGATGCTAAGTTCCCATAAGTTTTGTGGAAATGGGTGGTCAGGGAGGAGTGAGACCCTAACTGGTCCTCAGCTGGGGAAAGAGGCAAACTCTGCAGCCCCATTTTTGCCTGGCAGCAGCCAGCCAGCCACCCTGCTGCTCCATACAGCAGGACAGGAGCAGAAGGTGGCACAGGGGTGTTGCTCATACTCTGGGCACACCATCTACCTGGGAACACTGCTCAGAGAGGGTCACAGGTTCCTGGCTTTGTAGGAAGAAAGGCCAGCATTAGCCTGTTGTTACATTGCTCCAAGAACAATTTTCCAACTGCACAGCACTTGCACAAAGCCACAGGGCTGATGGAGCAGGCCTAGAATTACTGCTATATGCAACGTAAAGAGAGGTAGGGACGTGATCCTGCCCTGTTCTAGCTCTGCTACCTCCTGGCCCACACAATCACCTCCTCAGAGCAGTGACAGAGGAGTCAGGCCTGTCCACCTGCCCCAGGCACACAGGACATCAGTGTGGCATTAGCAGCGGGGGGGAAGAGAACGAGTAGGGCACCCTTATAAATAGGAATTGGCTCCTAGAAGGGCACAGGACTGTTCACAAAGTGGAGGAACTAAAAAGGGCGCAGTGAGGAGCTGCCCTGTGACAGCTACCAACTAACTATGCTTGTGCCTGCTCCAGCCTCTCCTCCATGCACAAATCATTCCTGTTTGCAGGACACCTGACCCTCCTTGGGAGCATCATGGTTGTGCTTCACAGCTCCTCTGCGTTCACAGCTCACCAGATAACCCTTCTATGTGCCACAGCAGGGGAGCGTGAGCAGTGGAGCTGAGGGTTAGGCGTAAGGCAAGCCTAAGAGAAGAGCACACAGAGCCTGGGACTGAGCCGCGGGGAAAGGTGAGCTGCTGGTACGACAACAGAGACACCTACGAGTTATCCCTGCAGACAAAGCAGTGGAGAAAACTGCTCCAGTGCTGACAGACGTTTGTCAGTAGAAGTGCACAGAGATACTTCTCCAAGAAAAGCTTTGTCTCAAAGCCACAAAGTTAAACATTCTCCTTTAGCATTTAAATACATTAACTTTCTGAGGGTATTTACAAGTCCAGTTCAGAGCAGCAGAACAGCTGGACACTGAAGGAAGGGGAAGTGGCACAAGGCATTTGTTGTGCTTTTCCAAAGAGCAGGGCAACCTCTGACCACAAGGAACCAGGAAGACAGATCCAAACTGTCAGTGGAGACTGAGGCGAGCCAGGCAGTGACTCTCACACACTGAATTTGTCCTGAGGGAAAGGGTGAGGGGGTGCTGTTCATTTACAGTGGGCCTCTGGGCAAGCACCCATGCTGGTGAGCACATTCCAGCCAAGCAGGTGCCACACAGAGCTGTCAGAGACCAGAGCACTGGGGAGCAAGAGACCTCCACCATCAGACACTCTCCTTTCTACATCCGACATCTGGAACCAGCTGGGATGTTGCTGCAAGGAGTTTCTCAGGGTGCTTGCTAGCTGGGGACAGAAGTTAGCACAGCAGTCAAACCAGGAAAAGCTTCCTGATCACCAAGGAAGTGAGTGGCTGCAGCAGGAAGTGTCCCAGCACTGGCAAGGGCATCTGTGCGAGGCTGAAGACTCCAAAGACACAGTGTTCAGTGTTGTCACCTGGCTCTTCAACAACGTGGTTTGGAAACTTGGCACATTCACGTAACATCTGTAGGAAGGACCTGCGTGGCCCCTCAGCAGTCTGCCAGGGAAAAACCAACGTCTGTCCTTTTTTTTTTTTTTTCTGTTTGTTTGATTTCGCTTTTAGAAAGAAAAAAACCTGTAAAAAAATATTCTCTGAGATGCAAGGACGCTTGTACTTTGTACTGCCTTGGCCATCCCCTTGCTCATGTCACCCGCAGGTTCCTTGGAGAGTCTGGTTCCAATGGCAGCAGGACACCCTGTTTATCAACTAGGATGAGCACTGTCCCCATTCAGCCAGGGGAGAGCAGTCTGTCCGTGCCTGTCACAAATCTGTGACTTTATTCTCCACAGCTGCTGCAATCTGTTGCAGTCTATATCCAAGCTGCATCTTCTGCGCTGTTGGGTCTTCTTCCAAGGCAGTAATGATCTGCAACAAGACAGAGCTCACTGGCAGCCTCTCTCCAGCACACAATTCCCAACCAGTTCAACTCCATGTCCCATGGAGAACCTCAAGCTGGAATTCAGCATGCTCTAGTCTAGAGTGGGTATGTAGTAATTAATCTCAAATTAATCACAAAAGAAGTATTTCTAGATTCATTGTAGTAACTTACAGACTTCACAGGGCAGAAAGAATGTTAAACTTCTCACCTGAAGATTAAATCTTTAGTAAATTAATGTGAACTGCATTTCTTTTTTAAGTTGAGTATTTGGATATTGGAGTAAAAAAGAAGAAGTGTACATGAAATCCCAACAGCCTCCAAGTTAGAGATAAGTTCTTTTTGCTGATTTCCTCCCTCGTTCTTTGATAAGAATAAAGCGAACTCATGACATGAATTATGCATGCCAATGAAACAATACACAGCGTTGGAATAGTCTGGCTGCTCTTAGTTGTTAATTTTTGTAGTTTTTTTGTTTGGGTGATAGAAGGAGGAAGGCATATTCATACCTGCTGGAAACACACACTCACCTGGTCATAGTACTTATTGATGTATTTGTACAATTCATGTAGAGCCACCAGGGAATTGAGGTCACCTGAGTAATTCTGTTTATAAGAGAGAAAATTAGACAAAACCATGAGACACCTAACAATTTGTGCCAAATTCTGTGTCCTCTCAACTCATTAGGAAATGTGCCCATTACATGAAGCAACAAGAAGGAGAATTCACTAGCAGATCCTAGCAAAGGAAAAAATATTCTTTGCCCTGAATCTTTCACTGCTCTCTTCTCTTCTGTGCTGGCTGGGCAGACCCTCACCCTGCCTGTGGTGCAGGGCAGCCACTGGGCACACTCGGTGTCTGAGCAGAACTGCCCACTCAGCTGGAATATCTCATCTTTGCATTAATAACTGTCTCCTGGATACACAGGGGAGTGGCCAGGTGACTTCTGAAATACTTCTATTTACCCGTGATAGCTCAGCCAGGGCAGAGTTCATCTCCTGGTCGCTGGCAGAGATGGTCTGACGAATGTCTGCGTAGTACCTAGACAGGGATACACAGGCAGTTAGTGCATGGTCCCTCCTCCTCACTGCTGGAACTACAACTCCTCACATCCATCACTTACCTTTCCACCATCTGCTTGTAGCGAGGAATGTCCCGGGCATAAAGCAGCTTATTGATTGGAGAGTCCTTGAACATCCAAAACCAGAATTGGTTATGAAAAGCTCTTTCATCATGCTGTAGATTAACCTCAGCAGGTAACACCATCACTGCTATTTTCTGTCATTTATTCAGGATCAGGAATTTTTTGTGCTCTGCCTGGAGAGGCACTTCAAATAGCAGGCTCTTGTCTAGTAATGCCATCTGAAGCACCCTGAGATGTGTTGATGAAGAGATCCCTGGGATCCCTAGTCCAGCCTTCCCCTTGGAGCTGATCACCAGTATGAGATGGCATTGGCTATGGCTTTGCACAGCTGATGCCTGATGTGCTCCAGAGATCCACCCATCCCACCTCTGGTGACCTGTGCAGGACCGTTCCACCCTCAGCACAGAGCAAGTAGTGGTGATGAAAAGTCTTTTTAATGGCCAGCCTGAACATCCCAAGCTGCATCCTGTGACTCCCACTGTCTCCCACAGCCAACTAGAGTTTAGCTCTGTCTCCCAAGCAGCTGCAAGCTATAAATAAAGAGCACTCCTCAACAACTTCTTGTTGCTAAACAAAACCAGATTCTCCCTTCTCTAGATCCAGGAGTCCCCATTACTCTCCAGTGGCAAATGGAAGCAAGGGTGAGCCTGGCCCGCTGTCCCCACGGTACTATGTAAACATTGTTGCCTTTCTGGGGCAGCCCTGCTCAACTCTCTGCCAACCATGCTCCGTCCTCCCTCTGTACTCACCCGCCCTAACTTGTGGTCAGCTATTGTACAGGAGTCCATGAAGGTCTGTGCAATGACCAGCAGCACAGCGTCCACGTTATCTGACGTCTGCACATCAAAAACAAACTGGGGGTTCTTGATGATGTTGATCCAGAACCGCAGGGGGAGGCTGTAGGGAGGACAGAAGTGCAACAGGGCATCAGCAAAGGTAGAAGCTACAGCACCAGAAGATGTGCTACATGTTAATGCATCTCTCTGCTTTGCCCTCCCAGCAAAACCAGCTCTTCACCCCACACTCTGCTGCCCCGCACTCGCATTTTGCTCCTCATCAGTAGGCAGAGGTAGCTGTCACTTCGCAAGCTCTAAGCAAGTCAGCAGTGCCTCCTCCAGGGCCCTCAGGAACACCCCACCTGTTTGTCTTCCAGATATGGATGGTCTCGGGGTCTGCAATCCCATAGTGTAGGGCCTGTTCATCCAACAGGTCAAAGAAGTATTTGACTGCCAGAGGGACAGGGCGGTTGGTACTGAGGATCACCTGGAACAAGTCATCCACAAACTTCTGCAGAGTGCCCTGTGGAAAATCAAGCAGGACAGAGTCAGCACAGGCAGAGGAGAGAGCCGCGGCCTCACAGATGAGAGGTCACCCTCTTCTGCTCAGTGACAGCCCCTCACCCATCCAAGGGTACTTCACTCCCACTGAAGGGAGTAGCAGCAAAGGAGAAAGGAGGGCCAAGTAGTTCGTGAAAGAGGCCAGGGAGAAGGTCATGAACAAAGCAAAATACAGAGGAGACTCAAATGTACTCAAAGCCATTGCAGATAAAGGGCTTCCTCTTCACACATACCCCTGCAATCTGCCAGGGGATATGAAAGAAGGCAAAATCCCAAGCACAACACAATCTGTGCTTCTTCTCACCTTCATTGAGAGCAGACGTGTCAGATAGATCTCTGGGATTGCCTTGGCTCGCTCCCGATCTCTTAAGCTCCCACGCCGATGCTTGGGAAGCTCTGGCTCTTCTGTTGGTTTTACCAGGTGCCAAAGTTTGATCCCACCTTCATCTGCATCCTCCAGCATTGGTGTTTCTAAACCAAACAATAGTTTACAGATGAGTGTCAGCTCTCCCACAGTAGACCTTGGCCATGTGAACCCCAAGGAAGCAAGATTTTCCGGTATAGTAGAAACACAAATGGGAAGGAATCTCTGGAGGCCTCTATCCAACCTTCTGCAGAGTACAACCATTGCCAGCAGTACAGCCTTTGTCCACCCAAAACTTTCAATGTCTTGGAAATTTCCCCAGACAGAGATCCCCCACCACCCTAATGGTCTGTTTCAGGGTTGTACTAGCCTTTTGCTGAAAAAGCTTTTTCCCATATCCAATTAGAATCTCTTAAGCTGCAGCCTGTGGCTATTGTCCCTCATGTTGCAGAAGTATCCATGAAGCTGTTCACTTGGTCAGGCAGTAAGGAAACTGCCCGGCATCCCATCACCCCCTTCAGGCCATGCTCAGCACCCGAGGGTATTAACATTTCTGCAAGTTGCAGATGGCACTTGGCCCTAGAAAGTCAGACAACTGATCTTCTGCATTTTCACACCCAGCCCAGCTTTCCTCTCCTCTCACAGTCTTGCTTTTCTCTGACATCACCTGATCAAGCTTTCACATTTCCTGACAATCCTATGAGGGTCCAAAGCATGTGTCAGCCTTCTATATCAGCAAAAAAACTGGGGCTATGGCAAGAGACTTGTTCCACTAACTGGCAAGTGCTCTAAAGTAATTTTATGAGAACAAGAGATCAAACTCACTTTCTCCTGGGATGTAATCCTGATTCTCCCTAGGGATGTGCTTGGTCAGGCGTGGGACCAGTGCTACTGTTGCTCCATCAGGCACCTGCACACAAGCAAAACATTCAAAACAAATGGCATGTTTCTCATCAGCACAATAGGCAAGTGCTTGTAGACCAAAACAGGTTGTACCATCACTAGAAATAGGGACAGAAACAGGGATTTTTTGGGCACCATCACTGTCTTTGCTGAAGGTGAGAAAATCTTATCTGTACCAATTAAAAGACTGATGTACAAAGTGCAGTGAAGATAATACTCAGGGACTGAGGTAATTCACATCTAGAACATGTTGCAGCAAGGTACTGACATATTGGTGCAAGATATGACACATTGGTGCAACGTAATTTAAAAAATCCCCTTTCCATTCTTAGAAGGTACTTTGCAGCCCAGTGCGTCATCACCTGCTAACTGATCTGGCCTGGAACAGGAACAGATGCAGCACATCACCTTCACTGCAGTATGAACTTGTGCCTGTCCTCCCAAGCCCTACACATGTCCCCATCTCAGGTATGGGATAAGGACAGGGCTGTGCTTGCTGAAGTCAGACTGCAGCCACAGCACTGACTTCATTTGAATATGCTGCTGCAAGAAAGGTCCAACCTTCTGACAGTGATCCACTAGGAGCCAGAGCCACAAACAGAGCATGACAGTGTGTAGAAGGTTGAGAGGTGAGACAAGGCAATGGCAGACTGAGTTCTGACCTTGTAATGCTGAAGAGTGTTCAGACGTTTCCAAGTTCCTTGAACAACAGACGTCACATCCTCATCAGACAGTATCAGATGACCTGCCAGCCCTGATCTCCACTCTACAGCCATTGAAACACAGAAAATGAAAGGATTAACTGTTAATTTGAGGTATCATCTCCTTCAACCTGGCTGATCTCATTACACACCCTCTGGTCCTTGTCAACCTTTACCTGTGCTATTTTACAGACAGCATAACCTGAGCAAGGGCCTGTGTGATGCTGAGTCCTGCAGTCACAGGACAGACCCCCCTGAGCACAGGGACAGCTGGTCTCATGGCTTCCCAGGTTCCACCTGTCATGTTCCTACAAATTCTCTCAGACTGTGACTTTTCAAGCCAATAGTTCAAACCACAAATATGCACCCATGGTTCTTATCAGGTACAATTTCTTCAGTACCTTCTCTTCTCTAAATGTCACCACTATTCATCAACAGCCAAAGAATTAAGAAGATGGAAAACTGAGTGTTTTCTCTCCCAATGTAAGTTCTACCATTCATTAACCACCATGGGCAAAATCCTCCCTGACACATATTACTGAGAGGTTGCCATTGACAGCACTGCCCAAAGAGCCAGTCTATGCCCACAGCACTCAAATCCTCCTCCCATCCTACACATTTTCTGTATATGTACTTTTTTCTGTATCCCCTTGCCCAAGCCAGTGCTGTGGTCTGAGTCTGGCAAAGAACACCATTAAATGAAAGGGGCTGAACCCAACCACTTCTTTCCCACCCCTGCCTCTTTCTGTTACAGCCTCTACCCTGTTGTGTCCAGCCAGAGTACGAGATCCTTGGTCAGTGATTCTGCACACTCAGCAGAGAATGACAAACATCACGTATGCCAGGGTGCTGTGCAGATAGCAAACCACCATTCCTTCACTTCCTCACTGAGTTTTGTCACCAAAAAGTTCTGCTCACCGAGGTCCAGGGTGTCTGGGTCTGGCCGGTGACAGTAGGGCGTCCCTTTATAGATCTGATCTAGGATTTTCTCCTTCACCTGCGTTATGGTGTCACAGTCCAGCACTTTCGCAGAAATCCCTTGTGAGTCTTCTGCCCCTCCTGCACCAACTCCTGCTTGTGTCAAAGCATTTAAGGTCTGGGGAAGAAAAGGTCACAACTACTCAGCTGATAAGATTACATCTGACACATTTACACCTTTTATGGTTGGCATTTAGGTAAATTAACAGCTAGTCCTTTCACTGGGAGATTCAGAAAAGAAAACATCACAGATGTTAAACACCTCAGTCTTGTGTTCTTAGCCTTGTGTCAAGAGCTGGAAGCCAGTTCAACAGCATTGGGGAGGAGCTTCGATGTGCCATCAGCAACATCATCTCCTTATTTCTAGACACAGCACAGCACGTACACCAGATGACTGTGGTGAAGGCTCCTATCAGCCTGGGGCAAAAGCGCCTGATTTAGCAGAGCTCTTCATCATTTACGGACTTCTGCTGCTGGAACAAACCTGGCTCCCAGGAGACAGTGGCAGGATGCTGCACTTCTGCCTTGGAAATGGGAGCAGAGAGATTCAGCCCTGTCGTACCAGAGAGGAAAGAAGATTTGGTGCTTACCAGAGTGCGGTACTCCAGGTCCTCTCTCAGAAGGCGGTTGTCATTCAGGGTATATTTGGCTTTCCCTGTCACCCAGTCAACTGGCCCTTTGTCCACCTGGTGCTTGATTCCTCGAAACAGCATGTAAAGGGGCTCCCCGACAGAATCCTGGCATGCAAAGGAACGAGAGAAATTCAGCTTGCTCCTCCCAGCAGAGCCCCAGGCTTGGAAACATGGACACCACGTAGAAGGGGAGCAGGACTGAGGATACAGCAGCTGAGCCACAGTAGGCAAAGACACAGCCTGTGCCAACAGCTCCTGCTCCATGCACAGGAAACATGCACTGTCCATCTACCAGAGAGATGCACATGACCAAGGCATTGCTCTGCCTCTGTGTCACTAATCTGAGAGACTCCTTGCCCCCCCGGCCCTCCAGAAAAGGAATTAGAGCAGCATCTGTCCTCCCATGCACAGACCAGCCTGTGGCCAAGTGTGTTTCAAGATAAAGGAGCTACACTGAGCCCTCCATGACCCATTGACACATCCTGGAAACAACACGTCGTATTAATGCTGATTTAAGCATCCCTGTTCCCAGTAAGCAGCTCAGCTCTCATTCCTCACCCTGAAATACAGGGTGACCCCAGCACTATTTCAGCTATGAGTGAGGCACAAAGCAAAGCTGTGCCTGTCTCCCCTTTTGGTCTCTCTATGCCATAACGGGACAAAGAACTCACCCTCACGAACGCATACAGGCAGATGGACATCCAGTTGGTTAACAGCTTCTCTACCACTGTTTCCGTCCTGAAAGAGAGCATCAGGTTGGTCACAGGACTGTGGTGCAGAACAGGGGGAGATTTGGAAGTAAAGGTCACAAAAAGCAAACTAAACCATGATAGAGAATGAAGGAAGAGGGAAAAAAAAATCCTTTCAAAACCAGCAACGTTAATGCTTTTGACACCACTTACTGGAAGCACTTGTCAGCCTGAAGGAGGCACCAAATTACAGAAGTGGAGAGACAAGAAGCAGGGAACCGTGGAAAGCCTCTGGTAGGTCTCAAAGAAGGGAAATTTGTTCAGATCAGAAGGATGGACCAGATAGGAGGCTATTGGGGACCTAAACATATCTCAGTTTAGCTTCCAAATGTGGCATGACTGTGAACCCAGGGGCTTCTAAACAGCAAAGTGGGATTAGAAGACATGGCAGAGCCTTTCAGAGCTTGCCAGTGGGACAGAAAGGCTTTGTCCCCTCAGGTAGCTGCCAGTAGGACCATGGCTGGCTCACTCACCTCCGCAGCATCAGCTTGGGGTTCTTGGCCACATACTGCTCCACAAGGTCATTCAGGAGTGTTTTGAGGATGTCAGTGAAGTACTCCAGCTTCCCATGCAGCGACACCGTGAGCAGTGATGCCACGTAGGCCCGGTCTCTTGGAGAAAAAGTGCGCTGGATCTCCAGAGTATGGATGAACTGGTGGGGAGAGAGATAAGGCAGTGTGTGAATCTGCTGAAAACAAGGCAGTCACAGCTGCTGGCTCTTGGAAGAAGTGGTGCTGCAGGGAGCTGTTGAGGAATGAACCTGCCCACTTCCTGCTGCCAATGTCATGAGTCTGGCCCCACAGCAGGCTGCCAGCAGAGAGAGGGACATTACCTTGGTGAGGAAGAGCTTGCTGTTTAGCAGGTTGGAGAGCTGGACTAAGCCCTGCTCCACTGTTTGCCGCCGGCACTCAGGGATGTCCAGGTCTCTTTGCAGTGGTGACTCACGGTGGCCCGGGAAGAAAATGCGTTCTGCGTAGGACTTGTAGTCCAGGAAGGGGATCCCTGTGCCCACAAGGTCACTTGTGAGGTCCATCATCTCAGTCATCAAGTCTGAGGGAAAGGAAAATGGCCATGAGGATGACACAACTGACATGATCTCAACTGATGGTGCAGAGCATGAGGTGAGTGCAGGAACCAGGGCCAGAAGGATGGGACTGAGAAAGAAGAAGGATGTTTCCTGTCAGGAGGAGGCATATTGGGGTCTCATTGCTAGAACATTTTAAACTAGACTAGGCAGCGGGAGAAACATCATCAGGAAAGTTCCAATCAGGAGCTGGTTTCCAATTTTATAAAGAGGAAGCCACTGTTCAGCACACATCTGTGATTAAAGGTATTACCTACAGCAAAGATAGAGTACTAGAGACCTCCTGCTCCTCACTCCTTCACATATTGGTTGGGGATTACAGTCGCAGTCACTTGCACAGTTTCAGAGCCCCAGCTCTCCCACAGGCATAAAGAGCTTAAGTACAAGGTTTGCAAGCCCAGAACATGGTCTGCAATTCAACTTGCCCTACACAAAGACTGGGCTATAGCTGTCCTTAAGATCCCTCCAAGTGTGCTGTCTTGACTTTAGCTCTTCATCTGAGTCTGGAGGATGAAGTGGAGAATGAGGGAGGTCTGTATAGATCACTGTGCTCTGAATTAAAGAATTGAAAAAGGAACAATTTGGCTCTATGTTTCTATGCACTGGCACAGGATAAGTTATTGCCTGCTCTGAGCTATGCAGACAATTACACAGGAAAGGGAAGAGAGGTAGGACTGAGGGTGGTTCTCCAAGCTTCCCTCAAGCTGCAAGGACCCAGAAGCTCAGTGACTGACCTGTGAATTCCTTTTTGCATCTGTCCCGAACACTTGTTTCCAGATTTTCCAGCTGGATTTGAACTTTCTTGTAGTCCCTCAGAGCCTGTTTGCTCTTCCTCCTGCAATAAGAAGCAGAATTGTTCCTGGTGGCACTAGCCCAGGGACTGTCCTTGCCAACTGTTGTGTTGCTGCCAAAGACTCCAGGACAGTTGGTGTTGAGGCAATTTCTACAAAGCATCATCTTTGCAGGATACCAAACAGTGTTCCATAAACTAGATGTGTCTCTTGGAGCACCCATTAGGCTCTGAATGAATTACAGTGCAGGCTGTGACTAGCAATGCAACACGCCTCCCACATCCAACATCACCAGGGACTCAGAACTTGGCCCAAAATAAAGAAAACTGTGACCTTGTTTAGGCCCAAGATGTACAGGCTTGGTCACATCCACTGAAAAACATTGTGAGGAACTTAAAGGCCTCACGCAATGCTGGAGCTTTTTACCTGTATATGAAGACAATGACCAGAACTATCAGTGCCACAAAGGATGCACCAACACCCAAACCAATCTGTGCCTCCAGTGGGAAGGTGAGCTGGCTTTCGGTGTCATACTGCACTCGGCCCAGGAGGAAGTTCAGGTTTCCCATCTGTACCTGTAAGAAGAAAGCATTTGCCACAATGATTCCATTACTTTGTGCAGGAGTGAAATACCAACCCACAGAGCTTCTCCAGAATGGGCACAGCGGGCACACAGCTCCCCAGCAGAGCTGTCCCACAGCACAATGAACCCAGCTATACATAGGCTATACTTTCAGGCAACTTTAGCCTTTAAGAATAGAGTTGAGAAAAAGAGCAGTTCCTCACCACCCCTGTTACTTCTGTCATCCCTCAGCAGGGCTTCTACCTTCCCTCACTTCACATCCCACTCCCACTTCTTGCTTGTGCTTCAAGAAATGACAGGATTTCTGGCAGTGCTGCCGATTGCCTACCGTGAACTCTGGGAGCAGGTCCGTGCCCTCCCGCTTGGTGCGGTGCCGCGGAGCCGGCTGCTCTGAGGGGGGCTCGCAGTACAGGTGATTCCTTGTTAGTGTCTTCACCACACAGATTCCTTCCCCAATCATAGCCATAACTTCATCCTTGGAAATAGCCAGATCTAGATTTTCCCCCTGAAATAGATTTGGAGAGCACAAGAGATCAGGGAAAAACAACTGCGTATTACCATGGCTTCAGAGAAGATGGAGGAGATCAATACCATGGGTTGAAAGCAGCCTTTTTTCTTCTCTGATTAGGCTCACATCTGAATTGGCTGCAGGAGTTAATTTTGTAAGCTAAAAAATTCAGTTGCATATGATTTAGATTTAGCTCCAGGACCTGTAGCACACTGCATAAGTACAGTTATAAAAGGGATGTCCTCTTAAGGCTCTTAAGGCTCTTCAGCCAGCACAGTTAAGCTCAGCTCTTCACTCGGTATATTTAAAAAGGTAGTCTCATGTCAGTTAACCTGCACACTCAGGTGAGTCAATCAATGCCTTTCAAAGGTGTAACATATTTGTGCTATTTCTCTTACCTGCTCTTTAATTTTGGGGGATTAAGATTTTTTCTTTTTTTAATAAAACCATGCTGAGTGATGTTAATTACATTTTTATGCTTTAATGCTTTCTAAGCCCAGAGCTCTGTCTGGGTATCCCGACAGGCTGGCACATCAACCTCCTTGTCTTTTAAAGTTCTCTTCCAATCTTCTTAAACTGCCCTACTTCTCCAAGGTGCGTTCAACCCCAGTGGCAGTGGTCTAGACATTTCTAGGCTCTTACATCTTCACAGTTTTTACTTATATGCAAAAAGAGAGCATGTGGAGAATCTGCACCTACAGCGGCAGCCATTATTTTCTTTAGGAGTACTGGACTGAAAAGTACCTTTCCATACAAAAGAAGTCGTTCAGAGATTCTTTTTCTTGCATGTACAGTGAAAATATCAGCCACTGTGCTCTCCTGTATCATCTTTAAATGATTTTCCTGCCTTCACTTTGTAACAGGTCTTCCCTACTGGCAGGATTCTTTTACTCCTAAGTTACTTCTAGAGGAAACTGAAGTAGTTATGCAAGAGCCAACAGCTGAGAATAGGATGTGGGGATAATTTAGTACTAATATCTCATATACAAATAGTTTATTAGGATTAAGAACAAAACCAAAACCCAAACCACAGAAGTTTCCACAAGCCCTATGAAGCCCTTAACAATGATTTATGGACTCAAGAGGCTTTTTTGATGCACTCTTTTCTCTCCTCTTATGTACCATTTCTCACAGGCCAAAGCAGATGTGCTGTGGCAGGTTGTAACCTGTCAAATGCTTTAAAAACCTTGGATATTGCATGACACCAACTGACAATTTCATACAAGGAACATTAATTCCAGCTGGTTTTTGTCTTACCTCCACAGAGATGACGCTTCCTGGCTTGTGACGATATGGTTTGGCAGGGTCCTCAGCATTCAATGGTTTTAGGATGGGGTTAACTTCATAAGAGAAGGGCATGGGATGCAGTGAGTTGAAATCAAAGCTCAGATTATCCAGAATAAATTCCAGTTTGATACGGACACTCCTCAACAGCAGGTTAATGGCTGGAGTTTTGCACAGGATCAGGTAGGAGGAGTTAACAAGACATGGTTCTTCAAACTAAGAGGAAAAGGCCAAAAAAAGTGTCAGTAGTGAAACACCAATGCTTCTCTTGCAGCTTCCCATCCCGGGCAATCTGGGGCCAGTTTGCATTCTTCTCCTCTGGAGAAATGCCAGAAGATGTCTGCTTAACTGTAGAGGGGAAAAATCCAAGATCTGAGGAATTCCCCATGTTCCTCTAAAGGAAAGCTTTCACAGCACTGGTTTTGTTGGAAGGTCTCAGCAGCGGGAATCAGCTCTGACATTCCCCTGGCAGCAAATTCTGGAGAGAGACCAGCTTTAGATTTCCCTGCTCTGAGAGAATAATACCAAGGCCCTTCAATGCAAGGCTGTTTTCCCAGTCTGAATGCTTCTGTGAAAGTGCTCCCATGCCTGGTTGGATACATTTTATACATTTGCTGAAAGTATTACAGTATTTTTTTTTCTGCCCTACAGCCACAAATCTCTCCTAAGAACATTGATAAAACCAGGTATTGTTGATGCATGCACATCAGGAGCACATTTATGTACAGGAAACCCTTCACCATTTGCACTAAAAATGCAAATCCTTCTTGTACTTGGGCTGCCAAACCACTCTCTACCTCTGCAAATTCTGCTGCATGCTCTGTGGCCTTGGTGACCACATCAATACCTACGTAATAACCCACCTCAGCAGACTGGCAGCAGAAGAGCAGAAAATGGTTGTGGCACTGGTAATTTCACTGGTAAGATCCCAGGGACTATGGGGATGGACTGAACTAGGCAAAAGGAAGAATCTGAAGCACAGACATGCAGAGCCCCACAAGCTCTCTGGCTCAGATGTAGCTTCCTTTATCTCCACACTGCTGCCTTACTATTTCTGTCCCACATCACAGTCCTGCACATCTCTAGGCAGAGGCAGACCCATGGAAATGTTCGTGGAAGTAATTAACCACTCAGTCTGGCAGAGAATATTTTCACAGACTGAGACGGTTGGTACATTCCAAGCAGATAACAGCAAGTGGTGGGAGGAAAAAAGCCCTAGGGACAGAAAGTCCACCTCTTCAGAGGTGGAACATCCACCCTTGTGCACTCACATCCCCACTGAGTGCTGTGCTACCTGCTGGATGCTGCACAGAGAATCCTCAGGACACTCAGAGTCTGGGATGATCCTGCGCCATCGCCCCACTCCTCGGCGCCGGCGTTCAGATGGAGAAACTGTAACTCGGATCTTTGGTTTCTGTACGACATCCAAGTTGTACCCGTGAACTCTGAGCACTCTCCCACCACTGAAAGACAAAAGTAGCTGATCTGACCCACCTGGAATTCATTAGGTCCATTTTGCCCATGCTCCCACACTTCTGTTTATGCCGGTTCCTACAAGCCCGACTTTACCCCAAAGTGCCACTCAGAGATGCCATTGGTGTTGCAGCCCCAGCACACAGCCCGGGGCAAGGGACACTCATTCTTTCTACCTGAGGAAGCTTTTAGGTGGCTCTGCAAAAGTGATGTTTGGATCCAAAGTATATCTGAAGAAGGATCCTTCCAATCTCCGCTCTTGGTCCCCATATTTGATGGTGACTGGGAGTTCTGTGGACACATTGCTGGGACTTGTCTGGCATGCCAGCTGATCCTCTGTCATCTCAGAGAGGCTTGGAGAGACAAGAGAGAACAAGGGATTAACACAGCTACTGCAGAGACAGATTTTGTAGTACTGTGCCTTTCTCTTTGCAGAGTCTGCAAACCTCTTCTGCTGTTTTCCTAAATTTCATGCTGAAAGCTCTTGTGCCTTATCTGTGCAAGCAATAATTGCTGGGCGGTTGTCAGGAGCAGCACACAGACAAAAAGCAGGTGCAGCCAGTGTCCAAACTGAAGGGACTGGACACATGCTACCAAGGCATGTGCACCTTCTCACCAGCAGTGAGCTGAGGCAGGTGTACATGTTCCAGGGTGCAAGAGAACAAGCAGCTCTTGGGATTAGGCTGCAGGAGCCAACTGCAGCTCCCCATCAGCAACAGCAGAGTGTCAGGATAGGTTACAGTCCTGTCAAGAGACAAGTAGAACAGAGGTGTGCAGCACCACTCACATCCAGGGGAGCTGGGCAGAAATCTAAGATGGTTGAGGTTGCTGCCATGACCCTCAAGGGGAGGATGGTCTGGAACACAGAGGAGAGCAGAGCTCCAGCTGCTCCAGGCAGCATCACACCCTGGGAGGCTCTGTGAAGGACTCAGGGCAGTGCACAGCCAGTACATTGGCAGGTTCCGATCTTACATTTGACAAGGGAGGTCTCCAAGTAGGACACTGATCTCATTGGGATGCCCAGTCAGTAGCTTCGAGCCCAGAAGGGTAAGGCAGGTTCCTCCTGCTTTGGGGCCTTGAGTTGGAACAATGGATTTCAGCTCTGGGTTCTAGAAGAGTGAGTTAAAAAAAAAAAAAGAGAAAAAAGAAGGGAAGTGAGTGATAAGGACCTCAAAAGACAAGACAATGAAAGAAAACAGCAGAATATGTTCAGTGACCTCCAGTGCTCTGCAAATAGAAGCTACAGATCCAAAGCACAGGCAGGCCTCAGCTATGCTCTAGCAGCTACCTTAGGGAGCAGAGGAGGGATCAATCACACCAGGGAGAGCCAGGAATTGAGGACCTTTCCGCAGACTGCTAAAGGCAGATGGATGCTGCAAACAGCAAACCTGTGAGCCTCACACACAAACCCTAGGATTAACAGTTCAAAGGGATTGTTCAGAGCAGTAATTGGATTAATAAATCAGGTTAGGAAAAACAAGGTAGCAAGTAAATTGTCTGTTTGACTATCAGATGAGGAGATTACCAGCAGGGAGCCCTAAGAATTTGTGTTGAGACCTGTGCTGTTAAATGTACTTGCAGATGACCTGGAAAGGGGAAATGAAATTTTATACATTATTCAAATTAACAAAAAACCTTAGTACCACTGAGGAGTTGCAGCAAAATTTAGAGAAACTAGGCAGAGTGACACAAGTAAGTCACTGCTGACAAACAAAAAGCAAGATTCAGGAAGTGTGAAGAAGGAGGGAGACTATAGGGGAAAAAAAAGCAAACAACATGCACACAGTTGTTAGTCTCTAAATAGTATCCTGGTGATAACCAAGAGAAGAGCAACAAGCATAGTTTAGTATATAAAATGGTTCTACAGAGCCAAAAATGGAAAAGATTAAGACTTTCCAGGATCTCTTACCCCTTGCCATGGGAGAGGGAGACATGCATCTAGATACATAACTTTTAAATTGCACAGAAAGGAAGAAAAAGTAGCAATTGCATTTAAAAATTACTTAAATATTTCATAGTTGCTGGGTTTAAGGTATCAAGAAGTTATCAGAAACATGTTTAAAAATGATAGGAAACATTTCTCCACACAATGCACAGGAATTTTGGACTTACTGCCACCAGCTGTTGAAGGTCAGGAGCTAAAAGCATGTTCAAACAGCAATTTGCATATTAACAAAAGGAAAGTCAAAAGTCTTAGTAGGATGCTAAGCCATCAACAAAAAAAAAATCTTCAAATTGGAAACATACAGGAAAAATACAGGGTATCTTTAAATATTTAGCAGTTACCATTGTCAAAAAAAGAAATAAAATCCTTAGACTACAAGATCTTTAGTATTACCCAGTACAGCTGTTCTTATAATCTAAAGAGGGGTGAGGGTGGAACAAAACAAAACAAACAAAAAAAATTCCACCACACCACACAACACAAACAGCAGAAAAATCACATAAAAATACCAGCACCAAGTGCCTGGCAGAGTCCCGTAAGTTCATGCAATAAACAACTATTTAGCAGAGATATGGGGAAAACAGGGGAGATATTAAAGCTATGTTACCTGATAGGTGAAAACATGCCCAGAAACTCCACGGCCTCCTCCAGGCACTTCCACCACGATATGCCCAAACCTCTCTGTCCAGCTCCCACCAGTGACGCACACGATGCTGCAGGGCAATCCAAGAGCAGAGTCACACCAGGGGAGAGCAGGGGAGCTGCATCCATCGCAGCACGTCCTAAAAACATCTAGTAACCAAAGCTCCCTTCTTCCAGACTTATCTCATGCTCAGAATATACAACCAAACATCGAGAAACGCTTCTAAAAGCTGGGTTAGGTGCAGCAGAAAAAAGCAGGGACCAGTTCCAAACAGGCCCATCCTAAGATGATTCTTTCCAGGACAGACAGGATGAAGCCCACTGTGTCACAGATGCATAGAGTCCAAGAACTCTTCTAATGTCCACAGCTGATCAAAATCAGTCACATCTGGAGCGACCTCAAGCCAGCAGAGGTCAATCCACACATTAGTGCTGAGTCTGATGAAGGAGAAGACTCAAGACTGTGGGTTTAGCTGTCACTGGTCTTCAGCCAGTGGGCTTTGCAACCAGCCAGATCCCCTGATCTGCACCAATCATTTTTCCCAGCACTCTTTCTAGACAAAATTTGATATGGGAGATGCTGACAAGCTGAAAAGTCAAATAGTTCTTAGAACAGAGCAAGCAATCCCATGTTACAGCACTGATTTGCTAACAGAAAAGCTACTCTGCAGGAGACTTCCCAGCCTTCCTGCATAGCAGGAGATTAATTTTGTCTGGGCCTTGCTCAGGAGCGGGTTCCAGGTTCACAGCTATATCCCCTCAACTAAAGAGGCTCAGGAATTTGAGCTCAGGCAGTGCAGTCCAAGCCAAGACCCTGTGATGCCAGGTGATTTACAGATATAGAACACAGACTGTCCTAACCCCAGAAAGATTACGCTCTAATTCCAGGATGAAAACAGAAAGCAGATGGATCCAGACAAACAAATTGCACAGACAGGACAACACTGCTCAACACAGCAAGCCATTCCCAGCAGGATCTTAACTGGCTCCCAGAGGGAAGGGTGCTACAACTACTTCTACCATGGAATGGAAAAACACGTTTGTGATAGCTCTGATAGGAGGTTACTCACAATTGCTGTCCTCTTCTCCTGCTGGTTGTTTGGCTCCTCTACCTCCCTTGTCCAAAGCTCCTACCTACCTGCCCTGCCACAGGCCAACTACACAAATATTCCTTTCTCTTTGCTTCCTAGCTTTCCCCATTCCTACCTCTTCACATCTAACTACTGCTTTGTTAGTTTGTTCTGCCCTGGCCAGACACACCAGCTGCACAGTTCTCTATCACACACTCTATATGAGCTGGACTCAGCAGGACAGGTCTTTCTACTTCTCATCCTTCTCCCTGCTACTACTTTTTCAAGCATTTTGTGACCTGCCAGGCACTCCCAGCCACCAGAAGAATGGCATTGGGCCCACCAGGACTCCCTCATCTGTCCCTGGTTGAGAGGGTCTTTTCTTTGAGTTTGTTCCTGGGACAGAAGTCTCACTAGCAAGTGAAGACTGACAGTCTAGAAGCGTGCCTACAACCACACGTTCCCATCCTCACCCGGTGTTAACATGGTCAGGATATTTCCCTATCAGTGACACTTGCACAAGCCATGTCTTTTGCTTTATTGAAATCACCCTGTGGCTGAGAGAGACGCTTGTGAAACTGCAGGGTTCTGAGCCCACAACTCCCTGACCTGGCTGTGGGCTCTGTCTGGGCAGCGTGGTTGGAATACAGCATCACTGTTTGGCTGTTGCCTTGTACACAACCTTATCTCTCTCTAGGGTCACTGCCTGAGCAACTACTCACACAGTGACCTTACTCAGGGCACTCCCTGGGGAATGGGCAGGGCTCCACACCTGCTACAGCAAAGGCAAAGACATCTCAGGCTGGGTCAGCAGCCAAGGAAAAAGCCAGCGCCTGCCTCTGGGAGGAGGTTTCACAGATACTCTACCTGCTAGAGATCTCATACTCTTGAGCATCTACGGCACAGGGAATTCCTGCAACAGTGACAGTTTCTGCAATGTCTTGATGTTTCTGCCCGAGGTTTGAGCCAGTGATGGTGATTCTAGTGCCACCTTCCACTGGTCCAGACAGGGGATACACCTGCAAAGACATCCGCGCATGTGTAAATGTCACAGCATCTCAGACCTCCACAGTCTGGTGACTGATCTACAGCACAGGGCCCTTCAACTGCCCTGGTGCAAACTCTGCCTGCTCAGGTCACTGCTATTGACTCCTTTTACTGGCTTGGACTAGGCCCATGTTGCAACCTCATCAGAAGAAAGGCCATAAAGAACATCACAGTTGGAGCCTTCTTTCCCGTACCTGGCTGCTGCCAGCAGTCCCCACCCGGAGGTGATAATCCACTTGGAAGGCAAAGGCCGCCCTGCTTTGCCTTCCCATCAACATGCTGACCACTCCACAGGGCATTTCTGCTGAGGAGTGGGAATGCACAAGCCAATACATGTTACTAGTATTGAAGCAGCAAGCACCATTCCCCCCTCAGCATCAGGACAACAATGAATTGCATGCTGCACAAACGTCAAAGCTCTGTCCCTGAGCAGCATCCAAGGTAAACTAAGACAAGATGCAGCACATGGATGTTGTGTGCCACTGGAGGGAGGACAAGCTGACAGCAAAAGGGACACATGGCTACAGACACTTGTCATGTGGCAGTTAGCAAGAAACATTTAAAATAAACAGACAAAATTAATTAATTCCAGTAACCTGTCATGTCTTTCCCATCATTGATGGGCTGTTATCATTAGGTTTTGCCCTCCTGTGCCCCAGGCTTAGTTGGGCCAACCTGTTTCAGGGTCTGGCTCGAGACAGTTGGAGGATCCATCCTGTGGACCCTTTCCCAGCTCCTGAATGATTCTTGTGTGCCAGTTTCAGCTGAGATACAAATTAATTGCTCCCCACTGTTCTTTACCAGCAGACTGAAAGCCCAGCACAACAGTCTAGAATCCTCACAACACTGAGGAACTGCAATTGAACTTCCTCTTCAGAAGGTCAATAAATTATTGAGCTGCACTGTTTGCACTCTGAGTTCACAGCCCTTTGATTTCCACTGCAGAACGGAGCCCTCCTTGCCCCGGGTGCAGCACACCAGTGAGCAAATTACTCACAGAGTGAATGAGAGGTGCTGGACACAGGTCTTCAATTTCTTCCTTGCAAGAGCCCCTGAAGATACAGCTGGGGTTGTCACCTCCACACCACACACAGTTGTACTTTGAGTCAGCTGTTTGGCAGCGGCTACAGTCAGTGTGTCCCACAGAGCAGTTGTAAAAAGTCACTGCAAAGGAGAAACGTTCAGAGGCATCTGCAAACATCCCCATATGGCACGGCATAACCCAGCAACCTGGCAGCTATTACAGACCCCACTCCTCCTCCTGCCCCCCTGACAAGCAACAGAAGTGAAGCTCTGTTTTCCCCAGTTTTCCTGTGAAAGAACTACCACAGGTACAAAAAGCTTCATTTGAGGATTTCTCGATTCCTTTCCACCTCATCTGCTGTGTTTTTCCTGGGAAGGTGTTGCACTCCTACCATGAAGATCTGCAGCACTGTCCACTCGAAGGTGTCGTCGCCTCTGCACAAACACCACAGCATTGAATTCGAGTTGAGGTGCCGTGTAACTGTACTGCAAAGACAAAGATCATCAAGAGGACTTAACAGAGGCAAAACCAAACCAGCTGAATATGCAAAAAGCATCAGCATCCATCCTGCATAGTTCATGGTACATAGAGCCTACATGGAGCTTCCATGCATGCAGACAAGGCAATGTTAGCTGGGGCAGTGGCAGCACAGGCTTGTCCTCCCTGGTTCACACAGTCTCAATTCTGCTCTGGAAACAGTAGCAGGTTTTGGTTCACTAAGATGAACACTGAAAACCAAGTGTGTGCTCACAACAATACTTGTCTAACCTCCTAACTGCACTCCTAAATGGCCAATTCCTATCTACAAGCCACCTGCTCAGAAAGCTGCTCAAGCTGGCATTTATGTAATTTCAGTAGAGCTGAAGATGTAGGATCACAGTTGGTATGCAGGGCTTATGTGCACAAGAGCCTATGTTGTTCTTCTCTCTTAACTATGAATTTGTGAACTAAAAATAACATTTCTGCTTGCAAATCTTGCCTTAAGTAAAATTCACACATCATCCAAAAGTGTACATGTCTGTTTTAATTTTTCCTGTTAATCTTACAATCCACAGGCTTGCTCCTATCACGAAGAACAAAATCAGTACTAACAGCATTTTTCTTCTCACAAAAGAACAACCATCACAGAAATCATGATGCAGAGAATGACAAACAACAGTATCTCAAGCTAAAGCAGGAGTGGTAGCCAGTTCAGAGACAACACCATCCCTTGCAACAGCCAGGGCAGCAACAGGTCAAATGGGTCAGACTGCACAATCTTCCTGAGGCTGAAGGTACCAGTACTGGCAGGCAGCAGTATCACAGCTGAGGACCCCAGAGTACTAAATATTCTACAAATACTTTTGCAAAATATGCTCTTTTCCCCAGAACTTGCCTTCCATCCCAGTCTTTTGCTGAGCAAAACCAGCACCTGTGTGAACTGTGAAACGGCACAGTAATCCCAGCACTCACCTGGTTCATCTGGCAGGTGATATAACAGAGTGACTTGTTTGTTTCTTCTCCTTCCACATAAGCTTCCATCACCACTGTCCTACCCTCCAAATTCAGGACACACTCATAGTCCCACTGCTGGTCCTGCAGGAGGAGGAGACACATGGCACCATTTCTCAGTGACACAGAGCTCCTGGCTGCACAAGTATCCTCCTGCCTCTCCAGTTCAGTACCTTTCACCAAGCCAGCAGTGTGCTCCTCTCATTCCCCTCATTATGCCAACTCTATGCAATATTCAAGGGCTCTCTATAATGTTACTATCTCCACGTATGAAAGGCAAACCAACACAAAACAGAACACCTAGAAGGGAGCATGTGTGTCCCTTAGCACAGAAGGAAAAATTTAAAAAAAAAACCAGTAGGACTATGAAGTTATACCTGTACATCCCTGTGGAACACTAGCTTGAAGATGAAGAATAGAGCACACAGATTAGGGCAGAACATGTCAAAAACAGTAAGTGTATATTCCTCCTCCCTGTCTCTTTCCTGTAAACCTTCCACTGAATTGCTTAGATACTTCCTGTAAAAAAGCTAGATATGCATCTCTCTGGAACCAGCTCTGCTCCTCTGAGCAGTGCAGTATGTCAGGTTTAATGTATAAAGTAGCAATTAGACTGTGGGATACATGTTCCGAGTTGTTTTTTTGTAAAAGGTTACTAAATCATCTTCTGGCTTGAGAAGCAAAGAGAATTTTTATCAGAGGCACACCCAAGAAACAGCTGGCAAGGGTGGTTTTCCCCTCTGCAGAAGTTTCAGGTATGGCAGGAACAACCACATTAACACAAGCATGCAAGAAAGGAAAGGGAACAGATGACTTGTCTTTAGTTTATGGAGACACAAACAAACCGGATGGATTCAGCAGAAAGTTATTCCAAGAACTACCATCTGCAGTGCAGCACAGGTGCAATTTAATCCAAATACATGCAGATCTTCTCCAGCAGGTTAGTACACATCTGTACTCTCCCTTCCTCTGGGTGACCTCCTACACACTGATAAATCCAGTTATGGAATTCTTTATGCATAGGTTAATAACATAGGCTATTCCTCTAGGAGAAACCTAGGCAGAGTCACAACTGTATCTTACACATATTTTTAGCAGTCCAGTGGCCAGGTTGCCCAAACAGTGTCCTGCACTAATGCAATTTCTTGATGGTGACGGCATTAGGCTGACTACCTGATAGAGGTGGAAGTTCTTTCCCAGCAGGGTTATCTTCCTTGCCACGTTGACTGGAAACAGCGAAGATCCCTGGATTCCCTGCACACAGGGACATGCATTTGGACCCCAGCTAGGCTCTTCACTCTGAAAAAAACCCACAGGACACAATCTCTCCCGTGTACTGAAATACTAAATAGGCAATCTGTAAGAAAGCTTCAAAGAGTTACAGCCTTAGACTGTGAATTCCAAAGCCCAGTAACTTACCTCCTCCCAAAACTCAGGGGCATCATACTGATAATCGAGGTCAGGGTGAAGGATCCTGGGAAAGTCAGGGACATCCCTCTCTGAAGAATCGCCATCACCCGACAGAAGAGTAGAAGCAGAGAAAAGAGATGTGTCATTCTCAGCCTGCAGCAAATCCATCCAGTCCTCTGTGTCCTGGAGCTCTGTGCCTTCCTCCAGCAGCCACTGCGGGGGAGCTGATGTTGGGAGCTCTGAAACAAAGAGTTCAGTTCCTGGCAATCCAGGAGAGTCATCAGAGGCAACAGGGCTCTCCGGCACCTGGCTGGGGGTCTGTGGAGATGGGATGGCAGATGTCAGTGCCTCTGTGGTAGGAAAGGGACTTGGAGACCACTTGAAACTGGTGACATGAGGGGAAGGTGTTACTGCTGCCACTGCAGATGTGTGCAGAGGGCTACCCCCGAGGGTGGTGGGTGGCTCTGTGTGTTGGGGCTCCTGGCCTGTGGCTGGCCCTTCAGTGGGCAAGGCTGCGTGATCCATGTTTTTAGATGTGCTGGAGAGGACAGGTGCAGCGGGAGAAGTTGTCTCTGGCACAGTGACAGCAGGTTTGTCTGCTGGTGGTGGCAGCGGGGATTCTGTGGCAGCCTGGAGAGAGGCAGCTTCGGTGGAGAGGGTCAGGTAGGTGTAGCTGAGGGTCTGCGTGGGCTCCGTCGTTGTCTCCAAGGCTGCGGAGGGCGTGACGTGGATGGGCTCCGTGTGGGGCACAGTGCTCGGGCCCACGTGCACAGGGGTGGTGACAGGTTTTGTGGCCATGGTGGGGGCTGTGGTGGAGGACTTGGTGAGGGGAGCAGCTGAAGAGGGATACACACTTGAGGTTGGGATCTGGGCCTAGAGAAAAACAATATGGTGGGGTGAGAAGAGGGAAAGAAATGAAACAGAATAAAACCCAAGCAGAAAAACGCTCTGTATCACTTCCCATAGACAAGAGGCTGTTTCACCCTCTGGATTTTAATGAGAGCTACATCTTATGCCATATTTTGAGATGGGACTGGGGAATGTTCACAGTGCAGAAGATCTAGCAACACTCCCTCTTCCCACGGATGCTTGCACTGGCCTCCTCTCAGAGGGAGATCTGCTAGTGTTCATACTCCACAAAAATGCAGGGCCACCTGTGGCAGCCAAAAACTGGGCATCTGTTCCACCTCCCCGCCAGCTTGCTGTCGTCCCTCACTTTGACAACACTGGCTGCATAGCCCCAGGGCAAGGGTGATCTGCTTTATCTGACACCGCTTTCCCAGAAATCTGTAATATCAGGGATGCAGAGCATCATGTTGCTCCAAGGGGAGCTCCTCTTTGCTCCAACAGTTCCCCTCCTTGCCTGATGTGACTGACAGCTGCTATTTTACCTGAGAAGAGATCTGACTCACTGAGGCTGTTGGAGCACACAGGACTAGGACTGAGCAGGAGACTCACCCTTTCATTGTAGATAATGGTTCCTTCCTCACAGGCTGCTTTGTGGGTGCAGAGGTGCTGTTGGATGCACCAGTTACATCCCCAGAGACTGCTCACACACTTCTGGCACCTGGAAGAAGGACAGAAAAGCAGCTGCTAAGACAAGACAACCCAGAAAGGAGCAGCCACCCTCCCTAAAACTACAGAAGAGAAAAAGCAGGTGCTCACGGTGCCGATTTCCACAGCAGGGCCACTGCAGCACAGTCATAGAAAGAGAAGTCCACAGAAGCAATGAAGATGTCATGGAAACGCACTACGAGCTTTATGGTGACATGATCTGAAAATGAAAATAAAAATTTCTTAGAAATGGAGCCCCTACAAGTTTGCCATACTGTTAGGAGACACAGCATGCTTTAGGATAGACACTGTCAAACACTGAGACAGCTTCCCCTCCATGCTTTTAGCACCTCAATCACTGGATTATCCTATGGACACTAAAAACAGGTTGGACAAGTTTGTCAGGAGTAGTTTGTGACAGCTCTTGCCAGCCCATGGGAAAGAAGCCTAGTCTGAAGATCTGTCCATTTTTATCTCTGTAATTCCACCGCCATCTCTGTATTGGAGGAAGACGTAACATTGAGGCTCCAAGCTGATTGTCTTCTTTTGTCATTCAAAGGAAAATGAAACCTTTAGAACTGCCATGCCCATCACATACTGCCTTCACCTTGAGAGATTTGTTCTATGACCAGACTAAGAAGTGAGTCAGGGAAGAGGTTTATAAGACTTGTAATCTCACTTGCAACGACTGAAGGTTTATCTGCTTTAAAATCCAGGTCTCATGCCGACTACAAGCCTCAGGATAGCCCTGTTCTCTTTGGGAAGAGACTCTCACTGTTTTCTGTAGACCAAATAGCTGCAGAGATGGTCAAAACTTACTGGAGCTGATAAGCATCAGCCTAAAGGAGATATTTTGCATATGACAGTACTGTATCAGATAATTAATCTTGGCCCAGACAAATGTCTCCATCCTTAGAGTTGGTTATTAGTTTTCCAAATAATAGGAACATACTGCATTCTCTGCTCAACCCCAGGAGCTGCTGTTTCTCTAAAACAGTTTGCTATAAAAATAAGTAACAAGAACCTCGTGCACTGTTCCTCTCAGAAAGAGATTTCAGAGCTCCTCTTGCAAGCAATCTCTAGCCACGACAAAACAATTAACATGTGAAGAATCAGTCAGGCCTAAGCTGGGTTCCTGATAGGATGGCAAGGGAAGCAGTATGCTAACAAAACAGAGATGGGGGGTGTAGTGAAACCCAGGATGAGTGCAAAATAATGGTATATTCTATGCAACTGGAGGCTGGAGTCACTGCTGTACTACCAACTCCTATCACTGTCATAGAGGTGATTGCATTTGGCAGTGGTGGAAGGGCTAACACCTCCCAGGCTTTCAGGGTTATGACACCATATTTATAAATACTCCTTTCTCCAAAACGGCCATTATTTCCCATGACTGCCAATGATGCTGTTTAACAGTACAGAAGATGAGGTCGAGCCATTGCAAATTGAGAGCAAAAGTTTGTGCTACCAATTTGGAGCTCAACAGCTACATGTGATGGATGAGCTAGTATGCAACCTTTAGAACAAAGCCGGAAAAAGGCAAATATTGCGGTGAGCTGGGAAAAGTATTGTAAGTAGGGATAGGAAAGTGCTGGTATCTAAGGCCCTAAGGAGATCTCATTTGGAAAACAACATATGATACCAGCTTCAAATTCATCTTAGCAGAGTACAGAAGCCACGCAGAGAAAGAATAGCAATAGACTGAAGGAGAGAGGAAGTCTGAGGAGCAAGAGAACATGAAGAAAAAGTTGGCACAGTTAACAGAAAAATCTCTGTTCTAGGAATGCGTGGCCTTAATTCATTGAGTGGGAGAAGCACTGCGGAAGCGGAAGGACAACACAAATAGATCAAACAGACAGAAACCATCCATGAGCAAGTGTAGCCTACAGAACAGGAGCCACATGATAAGCCTCAGAGACAATATGAAAGGAATGCAGGTAAGGCATCTTGGAATAAAAGAAAGACCGACTTACAAAGGAGTTGATAAGAATATCTGAAGCCTGGAATAATGAGAACTAGACTGTGGCTTTATTTATACTGATTTTTCACAGCTGTGCTTAAATTCAGGCCCACACAACTAAACAGAGAAGCCAATCCTGCCCACTCTGCTTGCAGTGGCAGTGCATGTAGCCCTTTTCTCTCTTTGCCTGACCACCCTGAATGGAGGCCTGGTGGGTTTGTTCCAGACTAAAGCAGTATGAAAGCCAGATACTACAACACTGCAAATAATATTGAAAATGAAGGAGTTTGAGATTGAATGAGTGTGTTAGCTGGGTTCTGGTGTCATGTTATGTCCATGGAGATTGCTTCAGTCATATTAGCCAGCTGCATACATGCACAGAAAAATCTGTTCAGCCATTTAGGTGAATCGTGTGGAATGTGTCCCAACTGGCACCTGCTTTTTACTGCAGATGAACAAGCTCTTTGAAGAGATCAGCTCATCAGAGCTCACACTGACAGGCTGGGTAAAATCCAATGCAAAGAAAATAAATAGAGACCTTTCCAGGTTCTTTAGAGTGTCTAATCAGCAATACTCAGCCAGCTATTGTTCACAGGCTGATTGTGTATTTTTTGAGGTTATGCCACATTTCAGATTTATTTCTATCTTTAAGGACCATGGATCTCTTCTTGCCTTTCCTTACCTGTACTTCCTCCTCCACTACGTGAATTTTGAGGTTTGCATTTTGTTTGGTTTTAATAATAAAGCAATATTTAAGAGAATTCTCTCTCCAGATTTATGACAAAGCTGCCAAACCAGCCACCCCTCTAGATTGCATTTCAGATCACATTCATATTTGCATACAACCCTTCAAACAGGATCTCCTTTCCAACTATCAGAATTTGGCACTGGAATTTGGCAACAGCCCAAAATAGCACAGGATGTGTGTGACACAAGTAGAAAGCAAACAGATATTATGAGGAATGAAATGAACACCTGCTGACAGTCCACATACATTCATGGCTGTTAATCCTGGCAATACTATGACCTACAACATACTTTCTCCCAGCAATGTTATCAGAGCTATCATGCTCCATTTAAAGCATTTCACTAACCTGTTCCTGTTAGCAAAGCTGGTGCTTGGCTGGGATCTGGAGAAGGACACATGATTCCCGATTCTGTCAGAACTGCTGGGCTTTCGTAATCTTCGAAATAACACGAGTAAAATTCTTCCTCGCGCAGAGAAGGTAAGTCCGAGATGGCCAAGAATATCTGCCAGTTCAATAATATCCAGTAAATAATTTGCCCTCATTTAATCTAATTTTTTAGTTCTGTTTTTTCAAAGGAAGAACCCCATAAAGTAGTTATCTACATGAACACTCATTTTCCTATAATGTCTCCTAGGACTGACTGTTCCATTCATCATCTCTTGCCATTCCTGAACTGAACTTGGCATCCCTCCAGCAACTGACAACTTCCCCCTTTGCCCAAGCCTCTAGCAAAAGACAGGTTCCTGCCACTTCCTGACACAATGACAGACTTCAAATCACTCCAGCACCTTCTTAGCTTTTCTGCCAGCTCTCACATGCCAGACAGGGAGCTGTAATTTTGGGCAACTCCTTTCCTTTCAGGTCTTCCTGACAGCAAGTGACAGAAACAGTGAAAGCACAGACATGGGCATTTCACAGATACTAAAATAAGGATGGTCCCCATCCAAGCAGTCATCACATACTCCAGAATACCCAGTAATCCTCAGCAGACAAGGAGATTTAGTTTTAGGGAAAACTAAGAAACAACCAAACAATTGAATTAACAGCTTGGTTGTACCCAGAGATAAGTCCCTCATGCAAGGCAAACAATGTGCCTGAAGGTTCGGTGTTTCAACACCCCACTGAAAGCAACAGAAAGACTTGTGACTCCTCAGTTTGCAGAGGGTTTTCTACAAGCTTGAGCACCATCAGAGGATCACCACCACTCACATTTCTCTTTTCCTCTCTGCTGATATTGGCTGGAGTTAGTGACTGGACAGACAGACACTGTTGTGTGGAGTTAAAGCTCCAGAGCCACTGCTCACTCAACCTGGACCGCAAGCACTCGGAGCGACGGCTGCACCTGCAGGGAGACAGCAAGAAGCCCTGTGAGAGATCTGTGCAGCACTTTGTGTTTGGCTTCCAAGCAGACCCTGGCTGTCTCAAGCCTTGCTAGAGTCCTGGGGAAGCTGCTACACAAGCCACTGAAGTCCCAGCCTCCCACCACCTTCAATAATAGGATGAACTGTTGCGAAATTATAGATGGTAGGCACTTCTTGAGCTTCAAGGGTCATGAACTAGTTCCTGTGACTTTCTGCAGAGAAGCAGAGTCAGCAGGCAAACACACACTGGAGTTAACCATGTATCATTAAGCAACATCGCTATGAGAGCAAGAAGTGAAAGGGTGCTAAATAATACACCAGAAGAAGAGACAACGTAGTTTCTCTACACTTGAAATGAGGTCATTTGAGCTGAAGCCAGACTAAAACCAGGCTGAAGTCCACTGGACAGGAGAATCATGAGTGGTGACAAAGACCCAAAAAGCAATGGAAAAGTGTCCCTGTGTGCAACTGCTATTGCTGGCAGTGTTTTAGGGAGGCAGAGAGAGGAATGGTAAGTTAGAGCAAACATGGCATAAAGGAACTAAAAATAAACTAAATCTAGACACAGATATAAGGAAGAGAGTAAACAGAGACAATCCCTAGGCTATCCCTCCAAAATCCTTGCAGGTGAACAGGAATCTATCTTACCTTCCCTGAAGGACACACCAGCCACAGTAGGGATCCTTCAGTGCCAGACAGGACTCACAGTCCATGTACAGGGAACATTCCATTAAGGGAACCTTTACCACCTGTCAGAAAAAGAAATGAAAAGTGGAAAACACAGCACACACAACATAGCTCCCAGGTCATTGGCTTCTTATGCCTAACTAGCAAGTCCCATCATCTGCATACTCATCAAAACTTCTTGACCCTCAATTTATCCTCCCATAAAAACAAAGGGAAAAAGAAACAAGTTTCCAGAGCCCATCTGAATGGCCATTTCACATATTGGTGACGGACATCTAAATATCAGGCTGTACAGAGGCACTGCGGCAAGCAAACGGTATTGTTATTTGGTTATTCTGCAACACATTTTTCAAGGAGACTTCATTTAGTCATAAAACTGCATTTTAACAAAGGGAATTACAGAATAGTAGACTGAATATCATCCACTCTTTTGCCTTTCTGGACTCTATCATGTGAGATCATCTCTCCTGACATGCAGGTGACTGAAGCTGGAGACAGCAGATACAGCTGAGGCCTCTGAATCCATCTGCACTATTGCCCAGCTCTACCTGGCAGAACTATAATTTTGACTGAAAGTAGACCAGGAAGCTTTGATCAATGATGAACAAAAACTTTCTGCTATCTACGGGTAAATTTTACTTGCAAAATTCTTCTGCTTTAACTTACCATCCTTGCTGATTTCAGCCTCTTGCCCTCTTTAATCCGCTACTACACTTTAGCTACTACTGTCAGCTACTTTGAAATACCAACTTCTAATCCCAGACCTATTACTTTTGCTAAGAACATGATGCAATTTGCATCTTTTAATTGACAGAACAATTACTGGTTAGGATATATTTCAGATTTCCCTAATCTTCTTCCACTCACAGATTTCAACTTGTGCTTTGAAGTGTTACAAATTTTGCAAGTATCTCAAAGTGCACTGGGGGAGTGAAGGGAAGCAGTAGCTTTCCAGCATGCTCTCATTTTTTCGGAGTAACTCAAGGTCTGTTTTTCCTTTGCTAGGAGGATCGTTTTCTTTCCAGCTCAAGGAGCTGATATGAGTGGTGGTATACAAATCCTCTCAAATAAAGTATCCATAGCTGGATTTCCTACTCAGCAGACACCAATACCCCAAAAGCCTGAGGCATTGCTATGACTCCTCTCCTCCAACTGTCTCTAGGCACAAACAGAATTGCGAAAAGCAGGAGAAGAAAGGTGCTTTTCATGGCTCCTTCGATAGCTTGATTTCATCTGCAATACTGTTATTATATCCCTGGTCAGAGAACACCTCTGCTATCTGAAGACATTTCCCACACATTTCTGCTTTTTGTAGGTTACAGAACAGCTTGATCTTTTAACTGATTAAAACCAGAAGTGCTACACTTTAATTACACAAAATCTCCCTTTTCTCTTTTTAATCTCCTGCAAAACCAAGATGGGTCACATGTGAACCCAGAGGATTTCTTCTGCTCAAATGGAGATGCAAACTGTTGTCCAAACAGCTCCTGCTCAACACAGCGGAACCCAGGAATTTGTGGTCCCTTGTCTTCATGCCAGAGAGCAGCCCTTTACAGCCTGCAGTTCACATTCCTCCATCACTGCTGATAGAGCCTGACAGACTTCAGAAAATGCACACGCAAACAAGCCGTGGATTAGGATAACAAGGCTTTCTCCATGCTTCCTCCAGCTTTTGGAGAAGGCCAGTCCCCATTCCTGTACGCAGACTGGCAGGCAGCTGCTGCCCAGCACAGGCTTAGCCAGGTGCAGATTCCCTCCCTCCCCTGCTCCCATCAGCAGGTTGTCTGGACCTCTGGTGTGTCCAACTCCTCTGTGGAAGGGATTGTATTGCTCTTACCATTGACTGGGTCATGACAAAGAGGTGCTCCTGTAACTGGTCGAACAGCAGGTCTCTGCTCACCATGCTGTTCGCCTGGATAGATACCGAAGCATAGGTGTGTGCATCTCCCTGTGCTCCCAGGTACACCTGCAAGAGAGTCACGGTTGTGAGCAGGCAAAGCACCACCACAGGAGCTGGGGGCACCTGTCCTGCAACAGGAACAAGCTGAACCACTGCTGTGTGCAAGGATTTTAACCTCTCACCAGAACCTCCATGCAGTGACTTCAGCCACATGAAGCACGTGCCCAGAAATACCTGTGGAAGCCACAGAGGATGCACCAGTTCTGCTGCTGGCTCAGTGCAGATGTAACCAAAGGCAATGTGACCATGTTTGGGGCATCCACATTCTCCACAGTCAGTACAGTGTGAGAAGAGATCAACTAATATTAACGATCTTTAGTAGGAACCCAAATTCCCAAGGAGAAAGAGAAACTGCCTTCCCCCCCACCCCTTCTACCTGAGCATGCCTGGTTAGTTCTACCCTCTTTGCTTCTTGCAGATCATACCTTGTGCAGCCTCCCTCTGCTGTCTCCCAGAAAAGCAATGGTGTGGCCATCTTCCACATTCACTGCCACAGCTGTCAGACGGGCCTCGGTTTTCTCCAGGAGTGGGGCTGCTTCCAAGGGTACCCGGCTGGCCATAGGGCTGGGAGTGTGGTCAGAGCCGCAGGGGTAGGCATACAGGGTGTCCTTTTTGCAGGTGGAAGGAACAGGGAAATCAGCACCAAAAACATGGATACAAAGAACATTAGCACATTTAACACTTCCCACCATCCCCTTCTACCTAAATTCGCCAGCAGTGAATTCAGCTTTAACCCCTCTAAGCTTTTTTTACTGAGAGGTAAACTACCCATATTTTAATAATTAGTTTAGGTAGGTTGGCTGTTTGTGCCCTCACAGAGCCCTGCAGATATTTTAGCCAGTCCATTCAGCATCAGTAATGAAATGCATTGAAACTCTCTCAAATTCTCCAAAAAACATTACTGGTTACACACTGCCATGATACTGCTTTGGGGAAGATTTATTGTATTTTTCTGAGCAAAACAAAAAGATGAGAATTTCTGTTTCCAGTGAAAAGCCACCTGGTAACAATCACCTCAAGTCATTTGCAGGGTTTTGCTATACCACCTACAAGTTAAATTCTAAGCCTGAAATAGAATCCCAAAGAATCAGGACATACATAAACACGGGCTGGGACACAACCTGCTCCAAAGAGCTTACTAACTACAGAATCAAAGAGCACATACAAGAGTCATCGTTGCACACTGCATCAATCCTTCCGAGTCTTGTGAGACTTCTGAACATTAACTCCACTGCACTGTGCAGAAACAGTCATCCTTCTGTTCCTGTTAGTTCCCTCCCATTCTTACCAATCCTTCACTTACTGCACTCTAAAGAGGGACAATGAAATGTGCCAACTTATTTACTATTTGTTATGTGTAGAGAAAAGATATCCCACTATGATTCATCTTTTTCCTAAGTAACAAACTCAGTCTTGTCTAGGATAGTTCCTCTGTTGTTTTATCTCTTTCTTGGTGCCTTGTTCCATGTCCATTTCAATTTTACAGTATCCTTTCGGAGACTGAATGCAGAATTGTTCACACTACAATTATTATCTAAAACACCATTTTTTAATGAATCAGTGACTTGTCTTCAAACAAGGTGGCTTGTTTAAATTCAAGATTTTCCTCATGAAATCCCTCATGGATAATGTTTTCACTCTCCTCTGCAGCCGCTTACTAATTACTTTGACAAAGCTGTGCGTGGAGCAGTGAATTAACCATGCAGTTCATACTGACTCTGGCTCCCTCTCTTGCCTCAGGCAACATGGTTCAATTTTGACTCCTTGTGAGCAGGGTTACATATTCCTTCTGTCTGATGTCCGTGGCTTTGCATTTGGCAGCACAGACTGTGTGGTACCACCCGGCACCAGGCAACGGAGCTGCCCCCATCAGAGATCTGTGATAACAGCACAACGTGGCATTCCTGAGGCATCTGCTTATCTCCTCTCCCTGATCCCGTGGAAAACCTGGCCCTTTCTCCTCTCTCCTCCCATTTCTCTGTTTGGGTGGGTTTTTTTGTGTTTGTGGTGGTGTCGGTGGTTTTGCTTGGTTTTTAAATACTTGACTGCTTCCTGGAGAAACTAGAAGCAATCAGCAGCTTTTGATAAGGTCTATGAAAATCCCACAGAAAAATATCTTTAACCTGTTCAGCTGTGTTCCCATCTCAAAGGGATTGTTATCTTGGCAGGGAAGCAAGGTCTGACACAGCAGTTCTATGTAACAAACCATGCCAGTTAGACTAGCACTGCTTTCAGCCTAATGCTGTATTGTTCTCCTTTCAAATACTAATTCAATGATTTTTCTGCACACTTGGTGTAAGACTCTGACTCGAAGTGTGAGGAGGTTATAGCTTTTAACGATTGCTAGTTTTTACCATACTGTAAGCTATCATTAATTTTTAGTGACACATTTGTTTTTCTTACCACCTGTCATTTGATTTTTAAGCTTCTTCCAGTCATCTTCTTGTAACCTAATGATTTCTATTTCTCCAGTTGTTCAGATCCTATAAGATTTATTAGGAAGCAGGCCACTGCCAAATTTCCATGCTCCAAAGTGCTTATTTTGAATGGGATTCTAGCTATATTTTACAACCTTTGTATACATTCATACAAATTTTGGAGCCTAACAACCTCACTACTGGCTGCTTTTTCAAAGACTACTTTAAAAAAGTCCACATACAAGTCAGAAATATTTGTACCACAGTTGTGCTCAGTACTGCTGTTGCCTGTTTGTGATGCCAAGGGCAAGTCATTTCACACACCACATTTATAACCAACGGCACTGTGCAAGCTCTCCCAGCACTGGCACAGCCCAGCCACGGCCTCACAGGGGCTGTCTGTATAAAGTACTTATATAAATTTACATAGAAGCTGTTTGAATTGCCTGCATTGAATAACATCTTGGCGATGTTGCAGAAAATGCACTCGAGGGATCATCCAGTGTCTTAATGAAATGCAGCAGCTGCTGATGTGAATTCTGGTGGGGGGGTGTGTGTGTGTCCTACCTGTACAGGTAGGAAACAATAACAGGACAAGCTATATCTATGCAGGAAGAGGACTAAAAACAAAAGGACAAGGCAAATGCCTTGAAAACTACACCCACAGAGGACATGCAGCCTTCCCAAACCTTGCAGAAACATGTTTCCCACTTCCAATTTATCAAGCCACTAAACAGCATCTCATGACTAATGAATCCCCAGCAAACTAAACAAATGAACTGGGTCTTTAATTTTCATAAAAACAAGGTGGGTTTTTTACCCCCAGCTGAAGAGATTGTATTGAAACGTAAAACTCAATCTTAGCCTCCCTTGATTGGCTGAAACCCGGGGGCAGAGCTAACTAAGGAAAAGGGCATACCTTATGCACTAGTTGGTTTGGAGGCAGAAAAATGTAAAATTAATTAGCATTATCCTTACATCCAGCACAAGCTGCCACCATTGAAAACGAGTTAAAACTGTTCCTGCATAAAATGTTCATTGACAGCTGCTTCCACGCAGCCTTGACTGGAGCAGGCTGGAATTGGCACAGATCCTTACATGATGTTAGATACAATTTAAAGGACAACCGCTACCACGTGCTGAATGGTGAAGGATCAGATTTGTTAGGACATTTACATATCATTGGACACACTTGTTAATAAGATGCCATACTTTGGTCAGCACACTCAAGCCAAGCCATCCAGCTGGGGCCCTGGGATCATGTACCAGGAATCACCTAGGAATCAGTGCAAACACTGCCTTTTTCTCCCATCCTCTGCACCCACTTCTCCATTGGATCAAATTGTACAAAGATACTTTACATAAGTTTGAATGAAGGATTTTTCTAACCTGTTCATACCTATTTGATATTTAACTCCCTTAAGCTGCCATAAAAATCACTTGTAACAAGTCCTTCCATGTGGCCTTGCAAAGGACACATGGGGCATGGCTAAGAAATACAGTGAAAGCAGGACATCACGCTGGGCAGTCTCTTGCTTCCCAACTCCTACATACTCCTCCTGACCTTACATTCATCCTGCTCCAAATCCACCCTTTACCCTTCCTTTGTCTTCCAAGTGCTCTACAGGCAGCTTTAGCTGTTGAAAGGAAAACCATAAATTTAAGACTGGTTTTGAACCACACACCCAACCCCAGAAACTTCCAAAGCTCTGTGGTACCACTTTGCTCTTTGCAGCACCAGGCTGAGAAGAGGAAATTATCTGGAGAGCCTGCTCGGTAGAGGAGACACAAGATAACGTGCTGCTCTGCTAAGGGCCAGCAATGCCCTTGGTGCAAACAGGCTGCTTACAGCCACCAAGCCTCATGCCAGGACACTGCATCCAGGAGAGACTGCTGCCCTGCATTTGTATCACTGTCCCTGATTTTGCAGCCAGTGTGGCTGCCAGACGGTGAGCATTCAGGGTCACAGCCACTTTAGGTCACATTTTTATCCTGCAACATCCCATCATGCCTTTGTCACTGAACTCAAAGGATTGTCACCTCTTACAGCTCTGGAGATAAAGAGCTGGCTCAGGAAAAGGTCCTTCTTGTGCTCAAAATTCTGCAGGACTAAAGCAGTCTATAGGAAATTAGAATTCTCACAAAATTCTAAAGGTTTAGTTCAACCCCTCTGCCAAGGCAGGGTCACTTAAATCCTGTTACACAGGAATGCATCCAGGTGGGTTTTGAAGGTCTCTTTGTTGACAATTGGTTTTCCTAATGTTCTGTTTTGTTCCAGGGTGCCCTTGCAGGAAGCTGTTGCGAGATGCACCATAAGCAACAGGGACCCAGCACACCCCTTAAATTCCCTTCCCAACGCACAGATGCATGTACACATGCAGACCAGGAGATGACACAGATAAAGAATGACTTGAACTGCAGCTTCAGTACTCTTGCCTTGTATTGCCACAAGACAGGCCTCAGGCCTAGGTCACACCAGATGCTCTTCCCACTGCCACACAGTTCTTCTCCCTCTGCAAGGAATCCTGCCCATGTGGGACACAACAGATTGAGCCCAAAAGGCTTTTAACCCAGATTTCAACATCCATCTGTGTAAGCAGGATAACTTCAGGAATACAGAGCAACACAAGAACACGCTGCAGACTGCTCAAAAGTGCAAAGCCACTTACCGCTGGCAGCTGGACACAGTTAGAACTGACATCGTATTCAATATACGCCACTTCTGTCCCTTCTTCTGACTTCCCATCTCTCATGTAGCAAACATCCCTAGTCCAGTTGGTCAGGCGATCCACCTCCTCCATTGCATAGACACAGAGCGCAGACTCCTCGCTCAGTTTCCCAGAAGAAGTCTGCCAGGCAGAGAAGGCTGCAAACAGCACTTCCCCCTCAGTGTCCAGCTGCCCCTGGGCCAGTTCCTTTCCTGGCTGGGTGACATAGGCTGCTTGCAGGAGGCTGTACGTGTTGGTCTTGCTCTGGCAGAGCAGAGGTAACTCCACATATGAGTAATAGTGGGAGTCGTCCAGGCAGATGCGCGAGATGTAGGTCTTGTACTCACGCGATTGGGATTTGAGGTCCCGCCGGTAGAAAAGGAAATAGACACTGGAGCGGTAAGTAAAGGATTTTATGAAATGGTGGTTGTACTCTGACAGCCGGCCCACAGCCAGTTTTGCCGTTTCTTCATAGGAGAAAATGGAGTGAGAGTCTGTTGCTTGAACATCCCCTCCGTGGGCCCTGAGATTCCGGGTCGTGATGGGAGGAATCCCTCCTCCCACTCCTCGGCTAGTGTACCCTCGTCCCACAAATAGCAAGGGCACCTCATCCTTTGAGTAGGCAATGAGTCCCACAGTGGTGATATTGGGATCGTTGGCAGCAACGTACTGAGTGTCACCAGGGCTCTCTGGCCGGAAGAGGACATGGTCGATGGATGCCAGGCTCCTCTTCTCACAGATTCCCTGGTGGACGCTGCCACACACGATGAGCTCCTTCTGCACAGCATTCACCAGCAGCAGCTTGTTGTGATTGTCAGTGTGGTGTGCCTGAGGGCACTCCAGCTTTGAGACTGGGGGGAGGCAATCCTTACTGTCCAGAACTGGTCCAGTCTGAACCATGTTTTCCAACAGCAGGTCAGATGTCAGCTGAAAGAGAAAGTTGGTGGCCCCCAAGTAAATGGTCCCAGATTCCAAGTCCATGGACAGGTGGAGGAATTTTGTAGCGTTGTGTGAGAATGTGACATACTGCAGTCCCCGTGGAATTGCTGCTCCCAAGAAACAGAGAACAGGAAGGAAGAACGTTCCCAGAGGCATGGTAAACACTCTGCAAGAGAGGAAAGGCTGTTATAACTCCTTGGAATCAGGAGTAAATATTAACATTCAAAATCCTTCAATACCACTCTCTTTAAAGAGGTGGGCAAAAAACCCCATGAATAACCATAGAAAACAGAGCTAAATATGAAGAGCCAGCCCAGGGCATTTGCAGAAACACCCATAGTAAGAGGCCTGCAGGAGTATCAGAGATTTAACTCAGTCATCTCCACACAAAAATGACCAGCACAGCATCCTCAGGAGAAGCTGCAATACTGCAAGTAATGCAACATGGAAGCTGGTCACTACTCATCAGAAAGATGCTCATTTAACTTGACTCCTGCACAACTGAGCTTTGACGCTATATTGGAAGTTCTCCAGGACAGGACCACATGTCCATAGGAGCCAGCACACTGCATACACTATTAATGAGCAACACCACAGTAAAACAAACCACTGTCCAAGACAAACACAACCTGCAGGACCATTGTTTAAATAAACTGTAGCTGAGATCCAATTCAGAGCAAACTAATAAGCCCTTAGCTCTGTATTTGATCTAGATATCGTAATTAAACCCTCTCTTTGTTATCACTTATGGCTATCAACAGCCTCTTGTGGGTCTAAGGCTGTTCCACTCACACTTCAGAAAAAACCTTCCCATGCTATCTCTGCCACTGAGCATCACTCACCCAAGCAGAACCTGAGCGCCAGGATGAAGCCTCTTGACCATCAGTCACAGCAGCTCCCAGCCTACCCCCTGGGGCTACCAATCTGCCTCCAGCCCTGCCAACCCAGTCCCTGTGGCCTCCATCTCCTTGGGCAGTTACACAGCATGTCCAGGTGAGGGGGAGACCACCATTACCTGCTCACCTGTTACTACACTCTCTGGGGTAGTAGTCTCTTGCTGGCACTCATCTCTCCACAGCACCTCTCCCAGTACTGTGAAAGCTGATTTAAACATGCCTGATTGTGGACAATGCTCCATTCCTTCCCTGTTCCATGTCTCAAAGTGCAAGTAAGTCCAGGTGGGGTGAATGTTGGGCAGACCCAGGGAACCATCAGACCTGTTCAGCTCCTCTCCAGGGGATATTTAGATCAACTCCTTTTGAAATCTACTGTGATCCACCCAAGCCGTGCCATGGATGAGAACAACTGCTCTGGACAACATGGGGAACCCCACAGCATGGTGGAAATGTGGTAATAAGTACCTGCAATGTTTAGATTAATGCTTTCCCCATGGAGAAAGGGAAGCAGATGCAACTACTCAATAATTTACTATGAGTACCACCTCATTTAAATTGAGAAGTAGGTGGTGATGCAGCTGTGAATCTATTTCCTTCCTCCCCCTCTCCCTCTTGCAGACAGGGTATCAAAGCTGCATAGAGATACACAGCTGCCAAGCTGGGTCAGAGGCTCCAAAGAGCTGATGAGTACAATATCTCCTCCAGAACTGGCCTGTAATCTGCTGTGCTCATTTTGGCAACTCAGCTCCTCAGGGGTGATATTAATTTTGTAGTTAAAGTTAAGAAAACTATCATCACTTCCCTCCTAGGGCATCAGCCCTCTTGGGTCTTCCTGGTAGGCTTGAACTGCTTTTAGCTCAGAAGTGCTTAAATAAGATCTTTTCTAAAAAAGATCTGCAGCATTTAAAGAGTAAACTACTCCAGCATTTCCTGCAGGACTTAACCAATTTAGGTCACAAACTTCTCAACCCGCAAACTGTGTCTTAGACTCATTCTATACAACACCCAGCACACAATGTGCAGAAAATACTATAGCAATGCTGAGACCAATAGCTGCAAGACTCTAGATCCATCTTCTACTCCGCTGCTATTGCAAAAAACCCCCCACAGAAGTCTGTTTTCTGGCTCCTTTGTCAGTAAAACCAGCATCTTTGCCCTACCAAAAGACCAGTTGAGAGGATTAGTTTACTTGTGAAATCCAGCGGATGGAAGGTATTATAAAAACAACACTTTATTAAATATAGGCTTTGTGAAGCTCTGGAAAAGCTCCACTTCACACGGTTCTTGTAGGTAAGTAGGCAGCACTGTCAGGATATACCCAGGCGCAGGAATGCTGGCTCTGGGCTGGCAGCTTTCCCCCAGAGCACACAGCCGCTGATTCACACCGGACCAGCGCTGTGTTTAGGCTACGTGCACACTGGGGCTTTTGTTTGCCCTGATAATGGACACTTAGTGCTTTCTGCTTCAAAGCTATGAACACACTCTGCTTCACCCAGACTGTCAAACAGCCCTGAACTACCCTAAGAGTCTCTTTTCCAGGGTGGTGAGGGAGTGCGTTGTAGCACCTGAGAGAAACCCTCATCATGTGTGAGATGTTACCTTGGAAAAGCCAGCAAGCAGATACACACAGACTGAAGGAAGGAGATCTAACTTGACTCTATCCCTTCAGGTTCACGTCAGCAGAAATGATCTTGCTCCAACTCCAACACGTGAGTTATTTTAATGCATTCTCACCATTTCTATTGGAGAGAACTTGATTTAAGGAACTCCTTAGCCACACAACTGTTTCTATACCTCTGCACTGCCATCGTGCAGATGTCACGATGGCTTGTTGTGCAACTGTCTGGAGACTCCTCAGTTTCAAAGCTTAAAATGTCTGCAAACAAAACAATAGACTCATCGCCATCCAACAGCAGGAACTTGACTGTTGTGAACAGTCACAATGACACGGAGAAGAGAATCTTTGATCTGGAAGCAGCTGAGGATCACAAGACATCATTACACTACACCACTCTGAGGAATCTGTAATCTTCTTTTGAGCTAATGTAACCTTCCTCTGCCAGCACTCACACAGTAAAATCAGCATGTGTCTCCAGGATTTATGGATTCTGAAACAGTGGCTTTCTGGCTAGAGGTTGTGCCTACAAGCTGCATGACTCTGCTCTGTTCCCCACAGAGCCCCACTGGCAACCACCAGGGCAGAACTAACCAGTACTTCAGCTCAAAGCCCAGCACATGACACTACTCCAGCAACATGGATCTTGTTACAAGCTCATAGATCTGTATTTGAAACTACCCCTAATGTTTCACTGAGTGCATTTTACCTATTGGAGCACCTGTACTGAAAAGAGGTTGGAAAATCAACTAGTCCTTCATTCCAGCAGACCATAATCAAAACCACATTTTGCTGTGGGGTCAACGCTCTGACATGTAGCCACTCTTCTTTCAGTCACCAACATCCCCCTGGAAGTCACTTTGTTATGGGCTAGTCCTTAGAGGTGATCCAGGTGAAAAAACTACTGTCTGGTCCTCATGACTCTGTGAGGACAGAGAAAACAAAAAAACCCGAGAGTACAGCATGTTCTGCAAGCTGGTTCTAATCACCCAACACAATGGATAAACATTGAATATAGTGTTCTTTGTTGCTCTTTGCTAAAGACCCATTAACAAATGAACTTGAATTTATTGTTAGGTGAGCAAACATACATTAGAAATTAGCTATCAGTAGCTAGAAGGCTTTGCACCCTACATGAAAATAGAGGGGAATAAAAGCCAGCAGTGTCTTTTGATTCCATTTTCCAAGTTGTTTCTCAAGCACAGGCATCACTGCCTTTTTTTATGCTTGCCTTTCAGTTAAGCCCATCACAACCTTTCCGGGAGGACAGGAAGGAGGAGGATAACCTACATTTAAATCTGATGGTTTCATGACAGGCTACACTACGGAGCTCTTTATGGATTTACTGAACCGTTCTGCTTCCTGTGCTCACTGCTAGTGTATAACACAGCTGTTGCAGACAGATTGCACTAAAAGTGTGTAGCCTTTAATTAATTCTGAATGCAATTGCCAAGGTTTAAAGCTTCTTTTAAAATATTCCATTTTTTTTTATGAATTCCCGTTAAATAGGAAAATGCTCCAGACAATACTCTGAACATTGCCTCTAACTCACTGTAAAATATTAATATCCAAATGATACTGCTGAGTTTCATTTATTTAATCTGGATCACAACAGAAGGGCTAGAGGATTAGTCAATTCTGCCAAAGAATATTTATATCACATCCACATAACAACAACCAGTACCACTGAAGCAATGGCACTATTTTGTTACTTGAAATTTGAAGTAAGACCGTGTTTTCTGTGGCACTATCTTTACCTCTCTGACCTCATGTATCACTGTGAGCGACTTTACTTATTTGTTAAAGAAACAAACCCAGAACTCATTTGGGCACATTTTAGCAGTGTATCAACCCATAGAGATTATTCCAATCCTCACAGATTATTTCCTTAATACCACTTTCTAGCCTCCAAACATAGAGAGGTCAGTTAATGTTCCAAATTCTAGGTTAGATTTCATACTCACCACCAAACCCAGCAGAATTAGCCTTGGAAAAAAAAACTAGGTTCCTGAAATTTGCACCTGCGATTTCCACTGTATCATTTGCAGAGCCAACCCGCAGTGTGAGCACTAAAAGATTTAAAAATTAAAAGCACCATTCTTCCAGCTGCACGACGACCCTTGTGCTCCAGCACATTCAAATGGCTCAGCAGCAGGAAGACGGCCACTGCTATGTTTTCTGCACAAAAGCCCTGAATTATAGCCCCCTTCTAAGCTTCATATGCTCAACAGAGACTTGCTGTTTTCTGCTGTGAAAGATGACAATCCCATTAAATAAATAAAGCTTTTTTTGAGTCTTATTTACTACTACCAGGCCAGATCCCTGCTCTGTTGTTTAAGAACACTTGCAGCAAGCAGCTCTGGTGGAGATGAACACAACCCTCTGTTTTCCAAGTAAAATTGACCCCAAAGAGAATCTCAAGTCCAAGCCATCCTGTCAGAGCAGGACTGCCACAGACAAGGGAGCTCTGTTATACCAGACGTGAATAACACCAAAGCTGAGGTCAAAATAACTTTAAAAAACCAACCCCAAACCTTTAAAGACAAAATATCAATCTGAAATGGCAAGGGAAGGCGGCAGAAACTCTGTACTACAGAATTAACAGCATTCTTAGATAAACACTTGGGAAAATTATGTTTTCCAAACCCTTGATAGTTATTGCTGAACATTACAAGGTACTTTTCTGGATGGGGGTTGAAGTTATACTAAAAGAATGCGGCACAAAATATTGTCAGCTTTGTGATACTTCAATAACGCTTGCGTATTGCTCTTTGGAAAAACTGCAGAAAGTGCTTCTGCATCTCTACCTAAATATTAGTCTCAGCCATCCCAGAATTAACTGATGGTAGGAGACAGGTACCTCCTCTAAACAGCTGTAGCACAACCAAACTTTACCCTTGCACTGATGAAAAATTGTTATAAACACTGAGCTTCCAGTACTACAGGTTAGTGAAGTGTTAATGATTAATACAATGTTAAACAGTGAACTTTTCACAAACCAAGAACAACTACACCAATATTTACAAGGAATATAAAGTAACCACAAGATGCTGACTGTTGAAGAAGCTTTCTGCATATATATTCTGTCATTGCAAATTAAGGGTTGACTTTTTCACTTTACCATCCTTACTTTACCATCCTCTCAAACACTAACACAATGTGAACTCAAGACCATGTTGCATGTGCATTTTTAAAGGGGGAAATCAAGCCAGCTGTTAGTTTCTCAGCATCTTAACACAACCAAAAGATAACATTCTGCCAGTGTTACACATTTGAAAATTAGAGTCTTTAGGATCTGTTCCAACTTCCTGTGTAATCAAACCACAGAACACCACTAACCATCCCTTCTAGCCCACGAACTCCTGACTAAAACTGCCTAGTGAAATCAGAATTTTTTCTTAGGGCTCCTAAATTACAGAAACTACCACCTCAGCCCAACAAGCTGATGCCTGCATGTTCTTTACTCCAAGTAGAATGCCTTGTCATATTGTCTAACTTTGCTTGTCACAAAATCTTCCAAGTCAAAGAAGCTTCTAGTCACTTTTTGCATGAACGGTTTGAAAACTAATCCTCCTTCTTAATCCTCCTTGGGCAGGAAGATAAAGACAGCTATTCTAACTCTGACAGAGGTCCACCTACACAGAAACCCTAGCTCCAGCAGCAGACAATAATAGATGCCTAAGAAGTAGACGAAGGGCAGAGAAGCATAATGCAATCCTTCCCTTACACATCCTGCCAGCTTTGAGCTTTCCCAAATCACAGATTGCAGGCACATGTAATCCTTTGGATGGATACATTAAGTGGTCTGAGCTTCTTCAGTCGAAATACTTAATTTTTCTAATAGCTCTCTGAGCTCATCCCAATTTGCCAACATCTTACTTTTTTTAGCTACCTGACCTGGATAAGCATTCCCTTTTGACAGCACCTGACCCAGACAGGCCACTCCTTTAGCCTTCTGACACTGCACTCAGAGCAAATGTTATTTTCCCCAGTTTGAACCCACCAGCCCTCCCTTTATCCACCCAAGAACCACTTGATCTCCTAGCTGCCACATCACGTTATGCTTGCATGTGGACAAATACCATCAGTGACTTAAATATAGTCTCAGTTAGGAGAAAAAAAATAGTTAGGAAAATAATATCCCATTCTCTCAGAGTATATCCAAAGAGCCTAGACAGGTTTACAGCTGTAATAAAACTCTGCTAGGAAAGCAGGGCTCACTGAAGTTTCCCACCCAACTGGCTCTGCTGAGCAAATTCTCTGTTTCTATGATAATCTACATAAATCTAAGCCCATCACTCCATGTAAAAACAAATTTGCTTGCATGAGTTCTAGAACCCAATTGCTGCCCAAAATATAGATGAATACTTGGAGCAGAGAGAAACCCCTGCAGTACCCAGGAAATTCCAAGTGCAGATTTCCCATTTCTGTTTAACTGAGATCCAAGAGACAGTTTTAAATCTGGTTAATATTAACTAAACTGATTTTAAAAGAACTGTCAGCTAAGGCTCTTAAAAAAAAGTTAAGCTATTGTGGAATTAAAGTCACAGTCCCTATCATGATTTTATAAGTAGTTAAAAGATGGGCAATCAAGTGTTTCCCTGTCAGATGAGGGTTATCAGTGAGATCTGCCAAGAATTTATCCTGCAATCTGCACTGTTCAATATGTTCTCAAAAGATCTAAGAAGATGAATATGTCTAGAAGTGGCAAATTTTATTATAAAAAACATTATTAATCAGAATCAAATTCAGAGAAGACTGTAAAAAGAAAATAAATGCACTTTGAAGTAACTACACAATATCTTAGATGTCAATAAATACCAAACCAAGCAAAAATATTCTAAGTACATAAACGTAAGAGGATCAAAACTAGCTCTTATCACTCAGAAAAACTTTGAAAACTTCATAGGTCAGTTCAGTATCGAGTATCAAACAAAAAGGCAAATACAGCCTTTGGAGAAATTCAGAAAGAAAACACATCTCCCCATTATGTTGTTGAATGCTGAAGGCAGTTCTGATTCCCACATCTGAAAAAGGAGACAATGACAAAAGGGACAACAAAGATGACCAAGAGCATGGAGCAGCTTCCATATAAGGACAGATTGAGCAGAGTAGGAATTTGGATGGACAAAGAAAACACCAGGAGGGAGATATGGAAAGGTCAAGAGATATGAAACATGACAGTGTCAAGATGAAAACCATGGAGTTATCGACTACCATATTTTACAATGCAGAGAGAAGAAAGCACTCTCCAAAGTTACAGACAACTTTCTTAAGGCAGCTCAGGGATATTGTCACTGGATGAAAAATATTTCAAATAACATTTAAAATGCATAATTAAGTTGTAGAGCTCACTGCTGTAGGATGCCATGGAGACTAGAAACATAAACAAGTTAGAAGAGGCATTATATAAATTAATGGAGAATAGATATAGTCAAGATCAGATGATGAGATACAAATCCTGGCCAAGCAGGGCCCTAACTGATGATGTCCATAAGCTGGGAGGCAAATGGGGTGAGGGGGAGAATGAAAAAAAAACCAAAACAAACCCACCACATTATACATGCCCTGTTTCTTACAGTCCTCATTAAGCATCTGCTTCTGGATCTTGTCAAAGGCAGGAAACTGAGCTACACAGAGCTTTACAATTTGCCCCAGGATGATAGTCTATTTAAACTTGTATTTTATGGTACATTTATAGACTTTATTTATTTTTAAATATTAAGAATGTAACTCCAGCCCTGCCTAATCACATATTTAGAAGGCTGGAAGCCTAACCTCCCTGGCTGTTTCTAAAGGCAGTATCTCCCATGTTAACATTTAGATACCATCTAACTGAATCCTGACAGCGCAACACGAAAGTTAATGCACACCATGGGAAAGCGAACCCAGGGCCAGAGCCACAGAACACAGAAGTGGCAGATCCGAGTTTAGTGCACCCACAGTCCCTCTTTCAGGAACAGCTCTTCCCTGTCTGCCAAGCGTTGGATGGAAACTCCTCACTCAGAGTGAACACAGCAGATCCGTGTGTGCCGTCGGAACAGCCAAGCCTTGGGCAGTGCTCAGCAGAACCACGACTGCTAAAAGTAGGTCAGGACCATCAGTTCTAACCGGGGAGAAAGGAAAGTTGGAGCACGCCAGACTGTTTGGCCAGGTATTACAGAAAGCCTTCATCTGGGATTTCATCATTACTTCAAACAGATGTGATTCATATTTTACCGGCCTCCACCTCAAACAAGGCACACCTTCCCAACCGCACTGCCCTCCCTGTCATTAGGGGCTCCTCTCCCAGCCTCAGCCAGGATCCTCCTGTTCTCAGCTTTGGCTCCACAGGCTACAAAAGCCAGAATCCTGCTCTGCCATAGCTGTTTTGTGCCAATTTCAATAAAGCAGAATGCCCAACTGCTTCATCCAGAAACAGCCAGGACAGCACACTACAGCTTCTGCCTTAGAGTCTATTTTCCTTGGCAGGATGCCCTGCAGAAGGGAGAGAGGAGACCTCTGCAACAAGCATATGCTTCCCAGAGGACAGCACTGTGACCCCTAACCAAGCTCTCATGTCCCAGAGGCAAAGGCCATGCCCTCAAGGCAAGTTCTTTTACATCCAGTCTGGCCTTGGAGTGACCCAACAAGAGAAGAGAGAAGCTTCAAACATCCTATGCAACTCCTGTAAAAAAGCACCAGTCCTACACTTCCACTCCAAGAGGAAACCCCATGATTGCCATGCCAGTATCAGCCCTGCAGGTTTGCACAGTGGAAGGGAGAACAGAGCCCGACCACAGAAGGAGTTCATGCCAGCAGTGGTGCAGACCACAGGCAGACACACAAGGACCACATCCCGAGCTCCACCATCCAGTTGTCAAGACACAAATAAGGAATGTTAAACACTGTAGCCTGCCTTGAATAAATCCTTTTGCTCTGCAGACATTGAGCAGTGGAGGGTACTCTGTTCTGTTAAAGAAATTTCCTTGACACCCCTTAGAATTAGTACCACAAGATTTAGTACCATAATAGATCTATAAAGAACTAACATGCCTTGTACGGACAGGAAGGAATTCTTCTTGGACTTTTCCTTCATTTCAAATAAAATTCACTTTTCTGCCCTCCCCAGTAATGTTCTGGAGAGCCATACAGCCTGACAGCAGTTTGAGAGTCTTCCCCTCTCACTCCAAGAGAGTCAGCAATTCTGGCTATAGCCATGAATACAGGCAGTAACATGCAAATACATTTAATGCAATGCACATTAATAGCACCTACCCCCTCCCACCCAGAAGAGACAGCAGAATCAACAGAACTCCACATCACTACCACAATCTGCTTGTGGTTTGCCTTCAAACCAAGATGAGGTGTATTCTACCTTGTATTACTCAAGTCATGTTAAGGCATTATCAGAAATGATGCTTTCATCAATTAATCTTCCATGAATTAGTGTCTCAGCTTGGAAGGTTCTCAGTCATCAGCTGTGAACTACTAGGCTCAATAGTTTGGCAATTAGGTTACACAGCTCTGTTAGATAATGATCCAAATTGAGGTGACCAGACATTTTCTTCCACCTCAGGAAGCCAATGCCAAGGCTTTCATAAAGCCAGTAACAGATAACAACACACGATGCTGTTCAAAAAGCCTGGGGACCTTCCCAAGCATGGGAAGCTTTGCACCTACATAACACATCTAAAACACAACAGCTCCCACTGAGCTACTGCAGAAGCCTGAACAAGCTGGGTGCAGACCTGAGAGCCAGGATCAACTTCACACCAGTTTTAACAGCTCTGAACAAGGACTGGATATCCAGGCTGGATATCCAGTGCTTTCAGAGGGAGCCCAATATGGAAAGGTGGCCCAGGAACCATCCATGAAAGGCATTCAAGGTGCACATGACTGAGGAGCCACAGACTGGCAGCAGCCATGCAGCCTTATTCTTCTACCCTACAATCACAGCCCTCCATGCCAGACACTGTCCACACTTGGAAGTTCTTGTTTCAAGGATAAAATTCAGATTGCATATAGATAGGGGTGAGAGAACTACTGCTGTGCACAGGCCACCAGGCAATGCTCTCCATTCATACCACAGTGGGTCCACAGCCTGGAGGAGTGAAAACGAGCAACAGGAAAATTAAGGGGCAAAGGAAGCAGAAGCTGGGCCACTTCGAGATTTGGAGAAACAAACAACGTGGAGCAAGAGTTCTCCAGTTACTTTGTTAACAGGCAGACATCTAGTCATGTCTTACCCAGAACAAGGACTTCTATAAAAAGACAATTTGCAATAAGAAATTTTATATCTTCAAGTGGCTTCACAAACACGAGTTTCTGTTCATTCAGATTAATGAGATCCTAACTTTTTCTGGCAAAATATTTGAGCTCCTGGTTCAGGGCTGAGAAAGCTTCTTTGGAGCTGTCCTAGAAGCACCAAGGTTCAGAACCAGCTCCCTGCTCATGATAGCCATGATTTTTAAAGATTTTTTGGTTGAGACTGTTCTTCATCTGGTTTCCTACCCTCCCACCTGCACAGTCTGACAGCCACTGGCTCAGCAGGACTGACTGGCTCATCCCTTCCCCTTTCAGGGAAGCCCAGACCTTCACCCTAGGGCTGCAGAGATGCACTAAACAGGTCTGCAGTGCCAATCTGAAATGCAAACGGCTATGAGCAGGAATTTCAGCCAGTATAACTGGCTGACTGTCAGCATTTCAAGAGAATGCTACCTTGCCTTGCTCACCCCTGGGCAAAAAAGTGCCCAGGAGACAGGAAAACCAGATTTACAGTAGTTTGTTAGGAATAGCACTGAGTTCTACAGCTGAGTGGCTGCTCCTCTGCTGGAAGGAACAGCTAGACAGAACAGAGAGGCTGGTAAGGAAACAAGGGGAAAATATGCACATCTGTGCTGGAAGGATAAACCACAGCCTGTGGTCAGCACAGCTCTGTTTGCAGACTGTCCCAGTTCCAGGCACCCTTCCTCTGTCATTTTCAGCTGTGTACTCCATACACATGGCAGGGACTGTGCCTTCTTCTGGAAAAGGAAACTGTTTACTCTGCCATGCATAGATAACTAATCAAAACCCCAGAAAAGTGTGGCTCAGACAGCACTTTTAAGACTTATACATGGTCCAAACTGAGCAATCAGCCACCTAATGTCAACCCAGGAGGTCACAATGGGGCTGACACAAATTTAGCCGCATGAAAAAGTTTTAATTTAAATCTTCTCAGGGCTTAGTGGGAAATACACTAGTTAAAATCATGGATCAGCTAGGAATAGAAAAGATCATACCAGCTAAAGATGGGTTCAAACTAAATCTAATCTGAACAGACTATCTGGAGAATGGCAGAGAGGTCCAGCATGCACAGGAACAAGCTGAGAGAGAGTCATTGCTTGAGCCAAGCTACTGATGAAAATAACTGAGAAACTGAGAACAAAACAGGAAAGATACTCTGTAAAAGGGGTAGCAACTGAGCCCATTGCTACTCTGCAATGATGAGACTTAGTTTGGGATAGAAGCTTCTTCCTGCATCAAAGAGTTGACTAAATAGGTGCAACACATCAAGATGACAGGGCAACAAACAGGAAGGGAACTTCAGTCCTCTCCACCTGGTGCCAATCTTCCCCGAGGTGACCCCTGTCCTAATCCTGTAAATACTCCACCTGGATTGTCCCTCAGCCCCAGGCCTGTCTGTACTCCCCACAGCTGTAATCTCAGCACATGACTTCTCAGCCACTCCACGGAGTAACTTTCACTACAGAACACGATACGCAGACAAGACTGTCTCTGTATCCTTGGAGAGGAGCTATAGTTTCCCAAAATATACCAACTCAGTTTTCAGTCATAGAAAAAAAAACCTGAGAATACACATTACCATAGTTCTGCTGCAGGTCAGCTTTGCATAGTTGTTCCCCAGGGACCACAGCAGCAAAGTTAGTCAACAAAAAGTTTTTTAAAAACCCCCAAAACTCAAAAGGATACTGCCTAAGAGCAGAGACCATGTCTCTAAGGACAAAACAACAAATAGCCTGACATCTCCTTCTTCTCTTCCTTCTAAAATTAAAAGTTCAAAGGAACAACTAGGGCCATTCTGTACTATGCCCTCTGCACGTTTGGGCAAGCATCTAAAACCAAGTGCAAGAACAGATTTTCAAGGGTGAAGCATCTAGAAGCGAGCCCTGGTTTTGAGTTATTTTTAAATGTTTAGATAGGACCTAAAATAGGACCAGTGTTTTGAGTACTTCTGAAGAGTATGAACCTCACGTAGGCCATGACATTTTTAGTTTGAAAAGGCTTTGGAACAGAGGTGGTACTGTTTGTGCATCGGCTTATCACCCATTTTAGCTCAAATTAGGTTACAACCCATTATGAAGCAAGAAACACTCTTTTGAAGGAGGGAAATGAACACGAATAAGATTTAGGCTATCAGCAGTAAGGCAGTCTCTGTATCTCAGTAAAACCTACCATCCCATAATAGCAGGAACAGCATTTGCCACAGAGAAAAGGGGAAAGTCAGCTTCTTTGCTTACAATATTCATCTTCATACCACCCTTCCTACCTGTGTAGTTTCCAGAAATACACTGTCTGCCTCTTGTCAAATTCAAGTGAACACTGCAGACTCCAGCAGCCCACAGGCAGTGCCTTCAGCAAGCAAGAGGTGCATGCTGTACATCACAAGCAGCACAGAACCAACCTAGAACACCAGCTGTGCCAGTCTCTTTTTTTTACCAGTTTTATTTGCATCCCCCCTCCTGCCCCACACTGACAAACCAGGCTGCACTTGTCTAGCTCTGGCCTGAAACATAAGACTGAAGCACATAGTAGCACTTTACCTCCCTGAATACTCTACCAGGCTTCAGCAATGAGCAGCTCAGGGACTTCTTGGGATAGAGGTGGTTTCTATTAATTTAGTTACCTTCAATAACTCCTTCTTCTATAGACATGCCTCATGTCCTCACATACACACAGATGTTTGGCATTTACAATATCCTGTGGCAAGAATCTTCCCAGGTTAACTGCACACATCAAGGACTAAGTTGTTATTTGGTTTTAAGCTCACTACAAGTTGGCTCCATGCAATACCTATTCATACTTGTAATGGAAAAGGGAAAAAAGGTTGCTCCCCGTCTAAAGGGAAAAAAGGTTGCTCCCCGTCTAAACTTTCCATGCTATTCTGGAGTTGAAGATAACTGTCATTTATTGCTTTTCAGGTAAAAGAATCCCAGTTTATTTGGTTGCTCTTTTTATGGAAGGGAACACTCACTTCTGTTCACTGTTGCTGCTGTTCCATTTCTGAAAACTGAAGACACCTCTCTTAAGATAGCACTGGTTTTCCTAAAGCTGTAGAAAACTCAATTTCCATAAGAGCTGGATGAACTAGTGTGATGGTTATCAAATACAGCAGGGATTCCCCACTTTTATAGTGAATTGCCAGTCAGGCAGTTCTCTGTTAAAATATTCAGCCTAACTCCTTAAACTGAATTTGCTCAAAAGCAAGTTTATTTTCAAGCCACAGCATTCAGCTGCACCCTTCTTCCTCCAGAGTAGGGTGTATTTTCAAAAAACTTTCTCTCCCTGTTAGTTCTTTGAAAATACAAATTATCTTACATTTGAATATGCCTGCCCTGATGAAGGGTAGATCCCTCACAAGATGGTGTGCCAGAGCTTTATTCTGTCATATGTTCTTTATGAACATGTCAATCCATCAGTTTTTTCCTCGAGTATGGGCACAGTATTTAGAGATTTCCTGATGCCACACAGAACAATATTGTTCCCCTACAGAGTCATATAAGAATATCTGGGTTTGGAAACTGTTTGTATCATGACTCCCTGAAAATCCTGAGTGATTTCTTCCACAAATGCAGTAATCCTAATTGCTTCCCACATTCTTTATGAGATGTAGGACTTTGTTAATAATACACGCTTAGCTGACTAAGCAACCTAAACTTTCCTGTCAGGCTGAAATAACTTTCCTGGCTTTACTCTGCCCTTTGCCAGTCTTACTATTAAGAGTCAAATAAGAGTTTTTTAAAGATGCAGAGATGTAGAAGCATAAATGAGAAGGACGGTCATTAAAACCCAACAGAATAATATATTACCTAATGTTACAATACTCAGTGCTAACAGCTTCTTAAAAATGTAAATGTACCCCACAATTTAGGGTTTTGAACCATACTTCGAGGGTTAGAAGGAACATCTCACCCCACAAATGGCTCATAACTGATCCTGATAAAAAGGAAGAACCCCTCTCCCAAGGTTCTATGGGCACCTGAGGTGCTTTCAGAGGCAAAGGTGAACGTTTCTCCCGAAGGATTGCCTTGCACACAGTGCTGCAGTTGTGTGTTTCTCTTTACTCTTAAAAAGTGGTGGTGCACAGAAAATAGGGCAGAAAAAACGGCCCCTGAACTGCTTAAAAAGGAGGGGAGGGAAGAGGACGGGACAAGTAACACTCTCCTAGGTAACACCAAGTTGCTACTCCGGCTGCACAGGAATGAAGTCAAGCGCGACTGAGATAATAACCGTAACTCACATTTCAGAAGTTAGTTTGTTCAGACATGATCTTTCACACTTAAAGGTACTAAAAAGCATGTCCTCTAGTGCACTTCTACTGGAGCACTTTTCCAATAGGATCTGGACAGAATCAGCTCAATGTCTCAAAGAATACAACATACAGCACTCTGGCCTCCTTATGATCTTTTATTTTTTATGTACCCTGAAAGCAAGGATCCAGAAGAGACTGGCCTGAATTCAAGTCATCTCAAGTACTTACTCATTTTCTATTTCAAACAGCTTTGATTTAGTGGTTTTACTGGAGCCACCCAGAGGAATGCACAACTGAGGCAACTAGACCCACCGATCTTTGTACATTTGTTATACGTATTCAGGATTTATTCTTGGATGTTCCAGATTGAAAGATGTTTTCTGAAAACGTACTCTTTATTATCTAGCAGTTCAATCCAGGTCTACTACCAAACTGAAACCACACAGACTGCATACCCAGAGAAGTCTAGGTTGGGGGTTGCTGTCTGGTTTTGTTGTTTTTATTTCTGCTGATCACTCCTGCTGCTAGAGCTGCAAGTCCAACAAGCAGACATCCTTCTGATGAAGGGCTCCTGTACTCCCAGTGCTCTAATGAGATACTCATCTCTCCAGCACAAAAGTCAGTGACTCACCTACATCAGCTCCTAGTATCCAGGTGCCAGGGTTTCACTACCCAGCCAGATCTCCAGCAGCTCATTCAGTCTAGGATCTCAGGTGTACCACCCTACATTTGATATTCAAATTCCCATATTCAAATTCCGTGTATTCACCTACAGAGTGCTTCGCCAGGCAAACTTAGAGAGGAGTTGTAACTATCCTGTTTAACAGGAAGCAGCCTGAAAGAATTCAGTTTCAGGGAGACAGTTCTTCAAGGGTCTATAGCTGTCAACACAACAGAGCTCAGCCAGCACAAAGCAGCTCATCACACTCCATGGCGATTGACAGACAGAGATGAATGTCACTCCTGCTCCAGAAGTCTGTCTTCAGATTTGGCAACACTCACTGGCCCATTCCTACTTATAGATCACCATCAGAAACTCACGGTTTTGTTTTGCGTTTTTTTGTTTGTTTCTGTCTGTAGGTTAAATTAATTCCCTTCTACAGAAAATTCAAAGTTTAAACGTTAGTTTTTGTATTTCAACTGCAGCACCAGAGGTGCCAAGAAGACTCTCACAAAAGGTGTACAGTGGTCTGATTTTGGTAGCGCTGCAACCTACAATTCCCAATCTCTCCCTCAGGAAAGTTGGGGTGACAAAGACAAAAATGACAAGCAAATAGGCAACCTTTGGAGTAGATCAGCAGAGCTCTACAGGACAGAGCTTCTGTTGAATAGATGTCCTTCATCTTTCACAGGATTTCCCTGCATAAAAGGAATGTTCCCTTTGCAAAGGGAACAAGCGAACATTCCCACATACAGCCACTCACTCTTTCCAGCAGACCACGTGCCTGGAGAACTCGTCCAACTAATCACAGGTGGTACAGTTGGTCAAGTGGGTTCGTCACGCAGCAGCATCCAGAGGCTGCCCAGCATGACAGTGGCCACACACACGGAGATGATCAGGAACACGGAGGAGCCCAGCGGGCAGCAGCAGTCCATGGGCATCCCAGTGCTGACTCCCGGCACATTTTGCTTACCATCTGGACTCTTGGGAACGTTGAGACACCTTCATTTCTCTTATTGGAGAGCGTGCCTCAAGCTGGAAAAAACAACAGAGCATGAAATGCAAAGACTATTTTTTCAATAAATTAAGTCTGTTGCACTTGACTCCCGCTGTGGTTCCCTTCCCCAGAGAAGGCATGGTCTGGCCAGCTGCACAAAGTCCAGGCAGCCCTGGGAAAACAATGGGATCTTTTTCTTGCCAGAACCAGCCTTCCTGTTCACCCTTCTAACCATGGCATGGAGGACACCCCCAGCGTGTCTGCAGAGGAGAGGAGTCTGTTGGCATAGCAACTGTACACGCTAACCCTCTGCTAATGAACAGGGATAAAATGTTTTGTTCTCATTAGGAAAAATACAGACACATTCCTGATTGGTGAGTAATGTCTCTGCCTCTGAGAGATTAGCTCAGAGCTGTGCAGCCTGAAACAGCCTCAATTCAGCACTGCAGTGCTTCCCTTGAACAGCCACTCTCCAAGGACCCCACATCTCTCAAGGGAAAGCCCACAGAGCATCCTGCAGCACTTTGCCTTCGGGCCTGAGACAGCTCAAGGCGAGAATAATGAGAAGAGGCTTGACAGGAGCAAACCAGAACAGGCACAATGGGAACACACCCCCTGTCCCTGCAGAGGAGCCAGCTCTCGCTGGTGCCTTTGCTGCATCTGGGTCTCAAGCTACCTTGCAGCCAGTGAGAGTTTCTCTTTGTGCATCCACTGCAGGTCTGCCTTGCACAGGGCTTTGATCAGCCTGGGACCCCAGCTCCCACTCCAGCCATTTTTCCCAGTGCTGGGTGAGTAAATGGACAGAGCAAAGAGCTGCAGAACACTGGACAGCAGAGCTCGGCAACCATTCGGTTCTTGGGTGCAGAAAAGCAAACAAGGGCTCCTGCCTATCAGCCTTTATTAGGATTTTGGCATTTAATGATCAACAAGATCCACCATGAGTCTGGTATCTGCAGAATATCTGCACGTTGATGTTTCATCACTCAGGTTTGTATCTGGGTGCTAACCCAGGCTACGCAGAGCCGCTGCCCACACAGGCAATACTGCTTCCCAAACCCTCTCCGCTCCAGATCCTCCTGCCACAGCAGCCAGCACAGCAAGTGGGAGGATCACAGTACTTCATTCTTTGCAAAGATGATCTGGGGCAGATGCAAGGCCAGACACCCAACGCTCAAGCAAAAATCCAGTCTCTAACCACAGCTTTGCCATGCTTTTGGCATAACCTGCTCAGTACAGTGCAACTAGAGCCCAACAGAAACAAAGTGTAACTGCACTCCAAGCCCATGGATCATCTCTCCTTTATGCTGCTACTGGGTTTCATTCGCTCACATCAGTTCACCTTGCCTTGAATTCAGAAGCTGTTGAGAATATGGACTGCTCACCTTAGACCTCAGAGGGGACTTTAGAGTCTTTCTAGGGGGTGAACAGGTACACAAACTCCCTTCTCCTGCTGGTGGGAGATTGGTGCTGGCTGGGATTAGTACCTCACACAGACATACACTCAGCTCCATAGCAAACTGGGATGTTGCAGAGCTCTCTTGCTCTCCCAGCCCCCTGCACTGCTGATGGAGAAAGAGTGAGATTTAGGCTCACAGGCAGCCGCAGGCTGTGCTCCAAGCACCCTCTAACTCCCTTACCCCTCAGACTTTCACCTGCCCTTTTTCTTCTCCTCAGGACTTTGAGCACCTCAACTCAGCAGCTCAAAGGGATACAGGAGGAGAATATAGTCAGCACCAGGAAGGAAGGACTCTGCTCCCTTATGCCTTTGAGAAACTTGCGTGTCCTGTAGGGAACCCAACGCTGCTGCTCTCCCTCAGCCACAAAGCCTGTGTGTTAACCTGTGCTGTGATCTGCCCATGGGACTTCTAGGGCTTCATTTCTACTTTACGTCCTTCCAGCTGAGAATTCAGTTATTTCAGCCCCTAGGCAGGCATTCTACTGCCCGCAAAGCCATCTCTCTTTGCCTAAAGAAGAGAAATAACCCAGGCTCTTGCCCGGCAGCGACAGACCCCAGCCTTGGCTGGCAGCCCCTGCCCAGCCTGCCGTGAAGCGCAGATCCCTCCCAGACCAACACAAGGCCAGAGGGGCCGGGGTGCTGTTTTCCAGCCTCCAGGCATTTTGCTTGTTCCAGGCGATCCCTCCCCCAGCCCTCAGAAAGGAAAAGCCGTGGGAATGGAGCTCAACACCCCGAAGCAGGCTCACCCCCGGGCGATGAGGCGCTTAACTCTCTGCGCGCCGGCGGGCAGCCCTCAGCAGAGGCTGGCAGCCCTCAGCACAGGGGGACATCCCGGCAATGGCCCCACGCTGCTCCCTGCACTGACGGGGACAGCAGCACAGCCCTCAGTGCTGTGCCAGCAGCGAAGGGACAGACCTGCCACTCGTCCACCACAGTCCCTCTCGCTTTCCCAGGACGCTCGTCGCTCCGGCAGCTCTACCTTCCAGTGTTTCCATCCTCCACCAGCACACAGAAAGCATGCCACGAGAGGAAAGCCCTCTTTTCATCTTTCCACTCCCCCAGCAAGTCCCAGAGGCTGCCCACTTAACAAAAAGTTATCTTTACCACGGCACCAAGGCACTTTTCCTCCCTTTTGCCCTGCACGCTGCGGTACAAAGCCTCCCTCATGGGCGCAGAGCCTGCAGTCAGCCATCAGCCAGCATGTCAGGAGTTAAGTTCGCATTTCCATTCCCCTGACCTGCACCAATGCTGGCTGAATATCGAGCTATTCTTTGCAGCTTGATAAAGCATGAGAAAGCTAAAGGCCTCACACACTCCTCTTTTCACAGCTTGGCCTGCTGCCCACAAGCTGTCACTCGCTGGCACCCAGGGCAAAGAGAGAGAGGAGGCCAAACTGCAGCCAGCTGCAATGAATCACTCGCTGCCCGTCCCTCCTCCCCAGGGAGCCCGGGTCCCTCCTTCCGGCAAGGGGATAATGTCTGCCTGGCTGCGCTGGCTTCTTTCACAGAAAAAAGCCATCCTGGGGGGCGGGGGGGCTCCTATTGCAAAAGCTGCTGCCACAAAAAAGCGCAAAGCAGCTCCCAGGAAGACTGGAGAACAAGCATTTCTGCTCAGCAGCTGGACGGGAACGCATGCCTGCAAGTGTTCAGCACAAACACCACTTAAAATCTGAAGTTGGTCATTTGTCTAAATTGCAGGAAATTCTGGAGGAAGGCTCAGGCACAGAATCTGATTTGAAGGAGACTCTTTTTCTCTTCATGCCCCGCTCATGCGATATTTGTTTTGGGGACTGATTTCCATTCAGTCCCTTCCTGGCTCCCCTTCTCCTTTTTACTATATCCAGTGCAATTACCAGGTCTCAGCCAAGCTCTTTCAACCACCACCACCACCATCCCCTCAAGTTTATTTTGATGGGTTCCATCACACAAACTGCTTCCACACAGTTCAGTTTGTTCCTCATTTTTAACACAAAACAGCAGAGGGAAATATCCAGATCTCAGGGTCACTGGCATCCAAGACAAAAAATGTTGCTGAGAAGGCACAGGAACACCAAGGTCATCACGTGCATTTCCTGCACTACAGACCCACATTTGGAGAGCAATGCCTTTGAAAGGTAAAGATGTCCAAGCCTTTGCAAGGTCAAGATGTTATCTGTTTGCTTTCTGAGGAAGGGGATATTTATCAGTAAAACACACACAAACTCAATCCCTTTCCATCAGCCTAAGCATGAACTGAACAGTGGCATGTGGGTCCACATGGCACATGGGATACTCCATCCACTCATTTTTCTCCTGCAAAGAATAAGTTCACCACACAGTAGCCACAGTAGTAGTGTTCCTGCTGAACAGTTGCATCTCTTCCAGTACAGAGGAAGGAGCTGCAAACTGCAGTTTTACTGGGAAGAGGGTTTAACCCCAAGCCCAGCAAAGGCAAAGTCTCACTACCTCAAGGGCAGGATGAGAGGCTGTTTTCCCAACAGCATGTGCTACCATGTCCAGCACTCCTCTTCTCCCACTAACACTATCCCAGTGCCTCATATCCCTAACAGCCATACTCTCTGCCCCCCTTTCCCTCCCAAGGCAGCCATTTAGACTCCAAATTCAGCACACCTGTCTGCCTGTAGTGTGTTTCGAATTCAAACAGTGTGAGGGCAGGATTAAAGAAATTCCTCTTATCTCTTCCTGCACTTGCAGGGTGATGAGGGAAGGAAGAGCTACACAGTTCCCACCTGGCAGACAATGTGTATTCAAACAGTGAGAAACTCATCAACTTTGTTTGGGTCACCGAGGCAATCCACAAAGGGTTTCTTTTATTATTGTTGTTTGGGCTTTCAGGGTGTTTGTTTTTACAAAATCTGGAACAGCACAAAACAAGATCATGAAAAGAAAAAAAACCTTTTTTTTTAAGAGAAACGGAAGGACCTTCACTATTTCTAAAGCCACCTTCATCACAAACGAAACCAAGCCTTAAAAACACTCTTTCAGGGACACATGCTGTCAAGAAGCACAAGTAATCACAGTCAATCCCACTTTATCATATTCTCTGGCCAGATGACACACTACATATGGATTTCCCCTTATGATACATTTATAGCACTGTAAGGTTTCTCCTGCACTCCAGTACATCTACATCAGTAAGTGCCTCCTCCACAGCACCTGCAGCTACAAAACTAGTACATTGCAAAGATTATTACACTGAGCACCCATAAGTTAACAAGCTTTGGAACTCGGGCTACCCCTTGTGCAAATGAAATACAAAACACTCCCTAACCATACTCAATCACACTGTTCCGCTGTGGGAATGCCAGCTCATCCAGCATTGCCCTCCTCTGCCAGAAGGATCTCTAAATGCAAAGCTTAACAGAAACAGTTAATATCCTGAGCGTGGCTCTGAGCCATCTGAGCTCTATGTGTAATATAATCGGGTTCATAATGCCCAGAATAGCACTCTGGAGTCCTAGCACTGACTAAGACCTCACTGTATTAAGTGTTGTGTGGATAGTTGCAGCGGTGCCGTTTTCTCTTCTGTAAAATTACTGAGCGCCATATACAGGAACCAACCATAACCCATATTTTACAGAAGTTGGGACACAGGAGAGCAATGTATACTTTTCAAATGTCTTTTTTTGGCAGCTAAATCAAGTTAGTATTTTCACAGACACACTGAGGGAGGGAGGGAAGGGAACACTGAGGTTCCTCTCTCTCTGGAGCAGACAGGCAAAAGCCTAGTTCAGCCAAAGCTCACTGAGGCTCTTTATGTTCCCGTTCAGTGACAGAGGTCACTTGTCGAAGCCTGAACAGATCTGGTACAGGGCTGCCTGCTAAGCACGCTGGCAAAAGGATCTGAGCTATACCCTTCCCTGCAGTTGTTTGTGTTTCTTCAGGAACACCAAAGACCTGGAGTCTGTCCCAACTGTGCTTGCACTGCCTTTGCTAAAAACATGCCTTTTAGCTCCAAAGTAAAATTTGTCTTGAATTCCTTGTGCTCTGAAGAAAGAAAGTGCATACACAGGGTCCGTGAAGAAAGTAATTGCTTGCGTTTGCCAAAACACTTCACTTATGCAAATTCTAATTCTTTCGGCACAGATTCCAGGATACTTTCCTACCATAAATACAGGTTAGATCCATGTTTGAGCTGATTATCCTGTGATGCTCTTTAGGTTCACATTGCACAGCAGGTGTTGCTCATACTTCCAAAGCATCCAGAAGTCACAGCTCTTCAATTCATTGATTTTTACAAGGCATCAGGTCATGGTGTCTGGCCTTCAGCTGATCACAGTTCATGAGCTTTCTGCACATTTCTGGCTTAGGAACTGTATGTGTTTGAAGTGAATAGAGACTAGATGCCTTTTGGCAAGATGCCTGAGGCAAAGGCCTCAGGAGAGAAATCCACCATTTCCCAGCCTGATACAAATGGACAGGCATCCCCTTGCTTCAACTTTTATTCCTTCTTTGTGAACTGGCTCTGAAGAAGGACATTCTCCTCTCAGCTAAAAGAAATCTCTGGGTTTTAGCACTGCTTTGCCTTTTTTTCTACTGTACTGTTGTTCCCCGGAGGAGAGAAGCACCATCAGCCCATGCAGTGTCTGATCAGAGCCCATCCTGCCCCAGCAGCATGTTCTCCTCAGCTAAGCAGAACAGGTGGGGAGGCAGGAAGAGAAACGTCCACAAAGCAGTTTCTTAAACCAGGTTTACAGGGATACAGCAAAATAGAGTAGAGAGATGGGTGAGGGGAGATTGAACACGTTTATAGCTAACCAGCAAGACTGTCATGACCTAAAACAGATTTTCATAGAGAAACACCAAATCCAAGATTATCACCTGCAGCCCAGTTGGAAGCTGCCACTGCCTCCACTCTTGCTGTGCCACTGCAATGCAATCACAACCACAGCACCATCCTTTCCCACTGAAGTACCTGCTCCTCTTAGAGGAAGTCATACAAACCTCATCTTTCACATGCCACGAGTGATGAGGATCTGACAGTCTGGGTTTTGGCATCTAAAGTAACTGCTGTGAAAATGTTACAGGAGATTTTTGCCAGAACAGGTGAGAATAACTTTCCAAGTTCTTGGAAAAGATTATGTGTACAGCAGCAACCCAGTGCAGAACTGCAGGGACAGCAAAAATGGAAGTCCCACTACTGTGGTGAACAATCCTGAGGCCCTCTGCGTGGGAAAGAGGAGAAAGTTGGCTGCTGCTTTACCTGTAGCCACTCAGGAGAAAAGTCATCAACATCTACAAAAATTCTGGTTGTCTTCTGGAATAGTAGATGCAGTTTCTGGGAGAAAGATTTTTCATAGGAATATTTTTGACTGTTGGTTGAATAACTTCTTTGTTCCTGACTACAGCTGAAAAAAAAGGGACCCTTCTTGCTATTGCATTCACCATTCAAGACATTGTCATTGTCACCTTTCAGATGTGTAAGCATAAGAGACAGCAGCAGCTGAGCTGTAGTAATTAGGAGGGAGAGATGTGCAGGCCTTGTCTCACATCCTCCTGTTAAGATGCAGTTTACACTTTGGCAGGTTTAATAGTCCCCAGTGAAAATAAGCCATCTGCATCTGCTCCAGCACACCATCCTCATTTCTGAACCCTTCAAGCAGTTCTGGAAAAATCAGCATTGCCTCCCTGCTTTTTACAGGCTTAAATAAAGTCACAAACCCATTAATTCTCTTACAGTAATGCAGGAACACTGGCTCTAGACCTGTTCACAAGGCATCTGCTTTTAAAAAAAAAAATTCCCATTTTATTCAAGCATCTACGGAGTTCCAAGTTTCACTGCTTTCTGTACTTGCAAGCAGGAAAGCCAAAAAGGACGCAAGCAACCTTATTCAATTCTATTCACAAGCACCCTTCCTTGGGAAAGCCAATAACTTTCAGAGAGCCTCTGCAGACTTTGCTCCACTGCTTTGCACGCTGGAGAATGGCTGGTTGGTAATCCTCTTTTCACTCAGTGAGCACAGACCCAAAGGTTTTCATTCCTGTGAGCTCAGAAATTTCCATTTCCATTTGAGAGAGACATTTTCCTGGCAGTTCTCAAAAGGTGCATTTGTAAAATAGGGAAACAACCTCAAGGAATGCTAAAGCAAAGGAATAAAGCTGTACGTGGATAGTCTTTCTACCTCAGCCAGGAAAGGAAATTCCTTCTCAGCACCAATGCCCCATAAACACAACCTACTCTGCAACTACCAAATACTTGATCAACACAAACTGACCAGCTGACCACCCTACCCTGTACAAACATCAACCATTTTTCTCAGTGTTCATTTCAGATCGCCTGGGGCAACAGCCTCCAAAATCTCAAATGAAAAGTCCAGAAACATGTATTTGTGTGTGCATGCAAGACAAAAGAAAAGGGGTGCACATCAGATGGCTGCAACACATCACAGGGGTGAAGGTGTTCTGCTGCACTCACTACAGGAACACACACTCACATCAGTGGTTTTTAAACTTGTAGTCCGTAGACTTTCGCCGTCTCCAAAGGTAATTAAGAAACCAAATCCATTGTCATATCTGTATCGTAAAACGTTTAGAAGTTTGCAAATCCAAAGAGGTTGAAACTTGCTTCTTCCAAGTGCAAACCATTTAGATGGCCCAAAGCCAAGTCCTAGAAAAAAGCCATAGTCAGTGGCTCAGGAATGCCAGCTCTTAACACCAACCAAACCCATACAAATCCTCTAGGGCAATTCACAGTATCATCTCCCACAAAAACTCACTTAAAATTGCGGCTATCATTCACCTCCTTAATTCTATGCCAGGGAAACCGAACTGAGTTTTACTTTGACACTCTCCAAAGTAGTCAGCCAAGTGAGCTATTTTCCCTACCTCGCTTTGGGGAATTCCTGCTTGGTATTTCTGTAAAGAGAAACAAGAAGGCTTTGCACCACATCGGGCAGGATCCCCTCCATCACTCCCAGCTCCTTAGCAAAGGCATTCCTGAGGTGCACTGTGCCCTAATAAATCAACATGAGCACACCATGTTTCCCGGCAGCTGGAAACTGGAATTCTGCAGTGAAGGCAAACATCTCCCCAGCTAAAGCAAACACAGCCAGGGAGCCCCTGCTGAGCAAAACAGCTACTGTCAAAAGAGGGACCGAGGGAGAAGGTGGGATCATAAGGCATCTGGCTGACAAAGGGCAATCCAACATAAAGACAGGAGATGGCCATAAGTCCAGCCCTGATTCCTCTGTGCAAGCATCTGTTTGCCAAAATGTTTTAACAGAATAAAATCACTAAACTACATTTTTAGAGCAATGACCATCTTGCCCTGATACAGATGGTACTTTTGCCTTTAAGAGCATTTATTTTAGTGTTTAGAAGATCTGTGTAAAAGATCCTGCAAAAATACAGAACAAAAATAGCCCAGTCTTAAACAGCTTATAACTTAACTCTAAAATAAACGAAGACAAAGGGAACAGCAGCGATCAGTATGAGCAGCACTCAGCTCAGCAGAACAAGACAACTGCTGTTTCCAGGGCTAAAGAAAGGCATTTGGATTTTTTTCTTTTTAAACTATATAACAGAAAAGAACTGATGAAAGATTTTAGAGAAGAATTATTAAGTGGGCTGGGGCCATTTATGGGCCAACCACCTCTCTCACAGAAATCAAACCAGCATTTTTCAAAAGCAGCACAAGGAAACAACAGAGGGTAATGTTACCAGACAAACAGCAGCAAGGGCCTAGTTTCCAGCACTAACATTTGCTAGATTGCATGCAAAAAACTAGATGGGCTGCTTCAGTACCTCATTTTCAGTTGCACTTGGGGAGTAAGGGAAAGGAGAAATGAAGCAGGGCTGAAACAGTGACAGTAAAAGCAAAAGGGCTGACTGCCTCAAATGCTCTTATAACAGGCACAAGCCCATCAATACCATAAAAATCTCTCATTCACTAAAACAAAAGCATCTTCCTCAGATGCACTCTGAGAGCTGGAATAAATACCCAGATTTTACCATCTTCCCCTCCTGATGGTTATGCTCTCCCACAGGGAGTTTCCTGGTAACGCTTTCAGTGCATGGATAGGAGGTAGCACAGGGTAAGTGTGAACAAATTTACCTATGTCAGACCAGATCTGAACTGTAAATCCAAGTCTTCAGCTTCCATGGCATCATTTGAGACTCTCACTTTGAGACCACTGTAAGGCACATTTTCCTTCCCACTCCCTTGAAGAACCACAAGATCCCAGTCCACAAGCGAATTCTGCCTTTAGGATAAATCCTGGTCTACCTACACGTGGTTAATTGAGACACACAGATGCCAGGCAGCTGACAGCGCACAGCAATGGTGCAAAGCCAGCAGACCCACCAGCAGGTGAGTGCCTGGAGCTCCCAAACCACAAATCATCCCCCCAGCCTGAGGGAGATCCAGCTGGCAGAGCTGTGTTCTGTTTGGAAAGACCCTGAGTGGCACTTAAAAGCCCTGGGTCTCAAGAAAGAAATCACAGATGAATGTGCTGGGTGAAGGACTCCTACATATGTATACATGGAGAGAGACACACACAAAGGAGGGCGGAGGGGCAGCTGGGAAGAGTGACAGCAAGACTTGTCTCTGGGCCTTGTGCTTATTTTGACCTTTCAGTTAAAGATTCTCCAAAAAGGCACTGCTCAGCCCCAATCCTGATTAGATGTCTTGGGAAAAACAGAGCACAAAGCATCACACATGAATGAGCACAGAGCCATAACACGATCTTGATATTCCCACCCATCCATATGGCCAAAAAAAGCAACGCTCTTCAATGCAAACATTGGCAGCAGCAATATGAAACTAATGTGTTAATTAGCAGATTTTGCAATCCAGCACACAGCAGAGACTGCTGATGGTGGCTATTATATAGTCAATCAGAAGTGAAACAGAACAAGTACCACGTTACTTAAACCATTCACAACAAGGTTAATAATTTGCTAATTGCGTATTTCTGGCCAGAGCAGACCAAGGTCTGTTTTTCAAGCTTCTTTTCTCAAAGGTGTTTTAAAATGTATTTAGTAGGGCAAGCTCTCCATCACTGGCAACTCTTCTCTTTGTTAACATTCAGTCTCAACTTGAATGTTTAGCTTAAATTCAGGAAAGGCCACTGCCTTGCTTTACACAGCATCAGACTAAATGAGCTCAATGATTTCCCAGCCTTGTCAAACTCTTTCGTTTTCAGCCTGTAAACAGTCACAAGTTATTCTGAAACAATCATAGGCTAAATTACAATATTCATCAGATTTACTTCTTGTATTGGATTTTCACATTGAATGCAAGAGAAGATTATGAAACTGAATTACTTAAATGCAATTGGAATTTAACACAATTCTTTAAGAGTACTTGGGTTTACACACTAAATGCTTAATAAAAGTCTACTCCCCTGGAAAGTCTAGTCAATAAAATAAGTACTGCAAGACAGGTGAGATACAATATTTATTTCACCATTACACTGATATTTGTAAGAAATATATAAAAGAAATACAAAGAAGATTTCATTTTCAGGAGATATTTGAAGTACAAACCTCAAGCTGACACTCCTGTCATGAGCCAGACTCTTTATATCCAGGATGTACCACTTATGGTGCATAAAACATCTAGACATAAACAAAGTTTGGAAGGAAAAGAACAAATGGGAATGAAGAACATGACTGAATTGGTCTTGGGGTTATTTCCAAAGCACAGAAAAACAGAAATCAATTGCACCAGGACTAGTCAGAGTCACATAATTTAAGGTATAGCTGCTCTGATTTCCTGCCTAACACACAGGCACTGTTCCATTTTATCCACTCACACCTCCACAAAGCCCATTAAGTGGTTCTGTGAAATGTAGTGGTTTATGGCATCTAGACTAAAGGCCTTTGGAGGTCAAAACATAAGTTCACTACTCTGCTAGTAGTTTGCTACAATGGCTCCATCATTCTTTCTGGCAGCAAGGCCAGACTAATTTCTTATTTGTTTGCCTTCTGCCTTGAGCCACTAATTCCTTCTCTGCTGGATTAAAGAGGAGCTCCTCAGAGTCAATTATGCACATGTTTTAACCAAGTCACCTCTCAATAGCTTTTTTGACGATCAACAGATTGCCAGTGTCAGTGTCTCAGCACAAGGCATCTTTTCTTGAGTCCTTGAAGAGCTTATAACTTTATTTTTTTTATCTAAATTTGATTATCCTCACCCTCTTCCACGTTCTTCAGAGTCACTGCTTTAATGAGGTACAGTCAGTGAAAAACCAGTATCTCTGGCACACAGAAGTCCAAACTTACCTATATCAGATGGGTGTCATTTCACTGGACCCGTTTTACACCATAACGGAGGAGCTACAGAAATCAGCCTGCAAAGATCGTATCAGTTCACTAACAGTCAATTATCTGACGGTACTGTGTGTAAGGAGCTTGCATCTTTCTTAATCACCATTTAATTTTTTCTCCAAGAGCTCTGAGGAAAACTTCATTACCTCCCCCATTCTGCCAAAGACTTAGATACTATTCAAGATATTTAAGCAAGAAAATCCCAACATTCCTGTCATTTCCAGCCGTGGTTTTGAGTTTGTCCTCAGCATGGCTCTGCTGGATCAACATTAGCAGTGGCTTTAGACTTATTTTCAGAATACTGATGAACTATTGAACAGCAGAGTTCACTACTGATGCTTACTGAAGTCACCAGCTAGGAATATCACTTTCTGAAATGTACCCAGTAACCCATGATTTCAGAAGCATCAGCCTTTTTTTTTAATTAAATAATTATGAGGTATGCTGTTGATGTTGGCACAGATCAATTATTCATACCATTGTATGACTCCAAGTCAAACATCCAAGAAACACATTACATGAACAGTCACCTGCTGCAGTGTTTCTTTCCAGCAGCATTTTCTTACTATTAACACAACCCAACTCTTCAGAGGTGTATATCCTCTGAAGTATACATCAAAAGCTATATTACCCATCTCAAACCTCCCCAAAGATCGGACTTATTCAAGATGACTGCACGAAAAGCATTAATGCCTTGTAGATGTTAACCAGGCACTCCAGATCTTAAGGACCTTCCTCTACTTCTGTTCTAGCAGGAGGCCCACTGAACCTCCACCTCCAGCCCGATTGCCATTGCATGGCACTTCTCATTTTGTGTTGTACCTTAAATGCACATCTAAGTTTGCAAAGAGCACAAGGCAGAGAGTTTATGCTTTGTGTGCAGGCAGGAGCACAGGCCAGGTTTGGGTGCAGGTCAGTGTGACAGCTGGAAGGGCTCTGCATGTGGCTTTTACCAATCCTTACCTTGGCATTTTCAAAGCAAGAAGTTGACTTCCCATTGTGAACCCCCCAGCCCAGCTACCCAGGAACACCAACTGTCAGGCTGTCTGTCAGGGACAAGATCACCAAGACAGCTCTAAATAGCAGGAACAAGCAGCCTATGGAAAACTCGTGTCAGGAAGGCTACCCATCAGTTTTAACAGCAGAAAGTCTGCTCATATTTATGCATGACCGCTCAAGTGAACTGCATGACTGCTTTTGTTGATCTGCTCGCAGCAATCCATTCTTTCAGTAGGAACACCAGGAGGAAGCCATGCTGGGACTGGGCAAGGGGAAAAAAACCACCCTGTGGACATAGTGAATGGGACAGAAAATTCCCCTACAATTTCTGTATGTTTATTTCCAGCAATGCCCTGCATTGACTTTTCTAGCAGCTTTTTGGGACACCTTCACACATCATAGCCCAAGCCACACCACAGTAGTCATTTTGACTAAATCTACTTTAGAAATTGATTAAACCATTGATTTTTTTTTTTTTTTATAGCTTAGATAGACACAAAGTGACCTTTTCATCCCACAAAAAAACCAAAGGGAATTAACACATATAAACAGAGTCTTCATTTAAAAGGGAGTGTTTTGCTCCCTTAGAAGAAAAGTCCTGCAATACCTTTTCTTGCAGCTCTCAAAAGATCAACTCTCCTTCCTCCACTTGAGCTGTTCACCTTTCTGTCCAAAACATGCCAAAGCGACAAGATGTCTCAGAGCATTCACAGAAAAGCAGCCTGAAGACAAACACGAGCCTTCCCACAGGTCACTGAGTGGCACAGACATCAGTGCTATTTTGTCAACTAACAGTTCTATTTCAGTCTGTGAAGCAGCAACACGGAAGACAGTTCACAGCAGAGATAACAGTTTCACAAACACAAAATGTTTTATTCTTTCTCTATAAAGAAAAGAGGTTTTTGAGTTGTATTTTTCATTACTGAGTGGAATAACAAGGATGCCCCATGTGTTTGCATTGGTTGAGACCATTTGCCTTGTGAATCACTGCATACATATAATTTCTACCTGCTTAAAATAAACACATTGTGTTTTGGGCAAAGTTCCATCATTGAGACCTCGTGCCTTCTGGTACTTCCTACATGGTGTACTTGGGGATGCAGATTACAATCCTGGAGCTGAACAGCCAGGTGTCATTTGTGTTTTGATGACTCAACAGGCTCTGGCAGCCTGCAGAGAACACAGAGACTGTAATTGTCGCTGTAGCACCCGTTAGGATCACACTGGGAGGATGGGAAACAGATGCATAGCCCAATGGCTTTCAAACATTCAGGAAAAGGATGAAACCTCGGAACTGTGAGTGCAGGTCATTCTCCTGAAACAGCTTTGGTCAGTGCAGCAGCATCCTGGGACTTGCATGTGGATGCTCAACAGCTGCACTCCACACAGACACAAACCTTTGATCAGCAAAAGAGCACTGAACTGTGAAAGTACTTAACCAGAAATGCTCACATTTCTTGGGACTGTGTGAGCAGCACCAGCATACAAGTTCCTCCCAGCAGGACACCATCCCTGTCATCCACTGGAGGGTAAACACTCTTCAGATGTTTTTTGTCTGTAGCGAACAAGTTTGGCATTCATAGATCCATGGCAAGAGCTCTGCTACAGCAGGTCTGTGATGGTGGGCTACTGTAGATGTATTTGGATGGTCAGGTCCAAAATAACACTGGTCTGTGATATGTCCATTAGCTTGCTTACTCTTTCTACTCTTCACAACCTTTATTCACGGAGTTCAAGAGAGAGAGCTCTCCGCAGTGGTGAAGCCTAGTTAAGCATTGTGAGCAGTGGCCATTATCAATATAGGTCATTAACCAAAGGTTCATGATGCCACCACCCTATACAGACAGGCATCAAACCCACAATGAAACAGAACAATTACTTGCAAGACCACTGACGGCAGGGGGCTGCCTGTGTTCTGTGCGCAGAAAATGCATTTACAAAGTTCAAGTAACCAGAACAGTACTGCCACTGCAACACACAGGAATAACTTCAAAATATAATTAGCAAGAAAGCATGATCGTCAGGAGCCTTTAGATTTGTGGCACTCTGCTGAGCTTGTTACTGAGGCTACTGACACAGGCTTTCACCTCCCCTGCAGACCAATTCAGTGTGGAGAAGGAAGGGGCCATGGTGACTTGGGCACTGTGAGGACAGAGACTTGACTGTCCCAAGCCCAGAGAAAGCAAAACAGGCTAAATGGCTCTTTCATCTGGTCCTGTGCAGCTGCTCATATGGCCACACTGCCAGCACACACAGTCCCTACTGCCCATCTGTGCAACTGGGGGAGGTAACATCACAGGTACCTGCCCTCTGGGCAGTACAGAGAGCAAGAGCAACATTTGTATGGCAGCTGCTCTACACCACCACTCCTTTTCCTTTAGCTCTCCATCATGTCAGCAGTGCTGGGCACAGAGCACAAGCAGACACTCCAGCTCTGACAATCCAACTGCCTGTTACTGTGGCCAAGGAGCTCAGCCCATCGAATCACTCAGGGATGGCAGTGCCTCAGGGGCTGCTCTGCCTTCCTGCCAATTCAAATTTTGCCTACGCTGCCAAGAGGACAAGCTGGTAGCAATCACCCAGAGCCATTCTGTAAGTGCACGTGCACCTCTGTTGGCTGTCGCACATCTGGAGAACAGTTTCTGGTTACAAATCCCAAAAAGAGTGGAAAAAAATTTAGATCAAAGGAGGAAATAAACAGTACAAGTCAGTGTTACCCATTACAGCCACAGCAGTGCCCCAGAAGGCACAGTCACACAAGGGAACCACACCTCTCCATCATAGCCATGAGGAAGTTGCACTGCCATGCTGGACAAATAGCCCTTGCAACCTTTGTCTTAAATCTCTCTCAAGTTTCAGGTTGACATGAAATGCAATTCAAAATATGTTTCACCTAAGGATCAGAATATAAATTCACAAATGCTTTAGTCTCCCTAGGTATCTCAACCTTTCTGCAGCCTCATTTCGTCAATTTCTATCAATATGCTAAAAAGATCTGGCAAATAAACAGAGCCCCTGGTAGTACTTCTCCATTTCCCACAGTGGCACGCAGAGATCTCATGCAATTAATTCAGTTGCACACCAGCTTTACCATTCTCTTGGGTAGAATCGCTCAGTAATGGACTGCAATCTGTACACAAGAAGTCAAGCAGGAAGCAAATAAAAGATCAAAATACTGATGTCAGTGGGACTCAAAAGTTCAGGAACTGCTTTTGCACTAGAGATCTCCAGCGTATACATGTTTTGGCTACACTAAAGGTAGGAGACAGTAGAAGACAGGTGAGAAGAACTTGCTTATGACTGGAAGATAGCAAACAGATGATCAAAATGCTCATCACATGTGTTACCAAAATGCTCTCACATATGATAATTTTGTAATTCACTAACACAATTGCTCTCTCCAGCATTTTAAGAAGGTTTGATGCAAAAAAGTCTTGGGATCAAAGCTGAAAGTGTCAAAGAGAGAGTTGCTTTGGGGCCATTAACTAACTCCTACACCAGCTTCAGTGAGGACATTATTTCTGACAAAGCCTGCTCTGGCAGGACCATCTCTGAAGCCATGGTTCCTCTGCTTTAAATTTTTGTTGTCTGAAGGACTTCCAGCTGAGCAGAGCACTGAACAGGCAGTGACAGGAGCATTTTCTCAACCATTTGCTTGGCCAGTTGTTCACAGAGGTTGGCATTTCTTTATGTAGACTAGAGAACCCAAAAATTCTGCAGTGTCTCACACAGGAGGATGAGGACACAGGCACTCATAGGCAAAGAGGGATTTCAAGAGCACACAATCTTCAGGAGTCAGGGTCAGAATGGGGACACAGGTGGCACTCCAGTTCTTCATGTAACTCCACACAAAGAGCAGGGAAGCCGCTTAAATGGTGAAATGGTGCAGTAAAAAAGCAGAGAAAGCTAAAAGAGCAGAGATTGAAACAAAAATCATTTTGAAATGACATATATGGGCAGAAACCCTCAGCTGAAAGCACTACTTCTATGTAGTAATTTTCAGAATTATAACAGGGTAAGATGTCAAACATATCCATTCTATTTATAGAATAACATGCAATTTAGTCAGAAAACAAGTTTCATCAGCATAGATAAATGCTTGAACACAATCAGCTTCCTCCACCTGCTCAGTTCCAGGCACAACTACTCTTCTGCCATAACAGAGCTGCAGGGAAGGGTAGGACACAAGAATGACTGCATTCTCCTCCGAATAACTTCTGCAGCAGGATGAACCCCATCATTGCAGCTCAATACCACATTATGCCAAGATAAGCTGACACACAATTTTTTTCAATGAAAACGAGAAGCACTGCCTTTAATTTCAGAATTAAGGAAAAGTGCAGAGAAGGGGAATGGTGATGACTTGAAATTGTCTGCACCTGCAGATACAAAGCAGCAGCAATCCATTCAGTCAATACCTTACAGCTGTGTATCCCAAGGGCTCACCACAGATTCTGTGCGGGTATCTGGAGCAAGTGGTGACAATTCCTAAGCTCCAGTCCCCAACACAGAACCAGCCTAGCTAAACCACCCCCGGGAGCGAAGATCAGCCCACTTACAGCCTGTGACAAGGGGACTAGAGACTTCCCACAAGAGATAGACCAGGAATAGCTACAAGTAGCAAGATAAAATTACAGACTTCAGATACTTCAAGAAAGGAAACAAATTATCGTTTCCTAAAGGGAGTAGCTATGAAGTTGCAAGAATTTTGAGAGCAGCAGCACTGGTGCAGAGCAGAGGCTGGGGAAACAACAGTTCCATGCTGTTCCGCAGTTAAACTTCAAGGCCAAAAGCAGAGCAAATTCTCACACGTTTATCAGGGACAGAAGTGATCCTCAAAGTACTTGCAGTTTTTACACTGCAAGCAAATCACTAAAGTTCACATGAAATGAAAGTCTGGCATCTGGACATTTCCTTAGGGTATGTTTCATTTGAAGATTCACTTCACATTTTGATCAACATCTAAATCAGATCATGCTAACACAAAGTTCTTTTCTACTTCATTTTCCCTTTCTTTCCTTTCTTGAGATTGGCAGGCAGAATTTGAAAGTGAAATTCTAAAATTAAATTCAAGATATTAGAAACCATTTAAAAATTGATTCAATAGCAAAACAAAAAACAACAAATCAAAACAACAAAATATCCACCTAAACTGAAACCATTTGTTTCTTCTTTTTTCTTTCCCTCACAAGCATTGGGAGGCAGTACTTACTTCTAGTTAACGAAAAGAAGACCTACATTGTTTCCTGGAACCTCAAAATAGCTCAGATGTCTTAGTTACTACTTGGCTGAAAAAAAATTATTAGTAGTGAAAACAAGTCCTCCGCATTTATTAGTTAAGCAGTCGGGGAGCAGAGGCAGAGCCTTAAAGAGCTCACACCAAAGCACTGTGGTTCTTCCATTAGTCAGGGCTGCATGTCGGTACAGGTCGGAACATCCTCCTTCGTGTTTTTGCACCTTTGCAGCTTAGCAAGTCTGAGCTCCAGCAACTACAACCCTGGCCAGCTTATTAAACAGGGGAGCGTCTCAGTTACCACTGCAGCAAACCACAGCACGCAGGCTGATTCTTCATGGTTCAAGAGAAATATGCAGGTAGCAAAACCCCCTCCACACTGTTTTCAGAGAGTCCTCTAGACTCAATGTGCCACTGGGAAAGGTCCTTTGGCTTTCCCCACTGTGCTGGAGTAAAGACTGTGCAACACGTGAGTTTACTGTTTCCCAGTTAAATTAAGCATCTACTCTGCCTTCCGGAGCAGCGGTATCATGTCACGAGACTGTGCACATGCTCCTGCTGCCTCAAACGCTTGTTTCTGAAAAACACATGCAAGAATTTATAGGAATTGTCTTCCGGCACTGAGACGAAACCAGACAAAGCTCAAATAACGATCAATATGAATCTTCTCTAAAGACATCATCACAACCATCAGGTCACCAAAGACGCCTTCAATAATAGGACTGGGAAAATGATACCAGCACAATGAAAGACCAGCTGGCACATTCCCATAAAGGCAAAAGCAGCCCTCCTGTGGTTTTGATGAACAGCAGAAGATGAATCCTTTCAGATACAGTAATCCTGCAATCAGATACTCACAAGGACCACAAATAAATGCAAATCAAATCCAGGGCTTTAACAGATTATAGGGAATGCAAAGGAGAGTCAGTAGAACGCACCAGATCCCAGCATGCAGAGCACAAAGATGTTTCACCGAAGATCCAGGTGAGCAAAAAGGGCACCAGTCCAAGCCCCGCTTCCTGAAACCAGCTTGTATCTAGAGGGCTAATTCTTACAAGAAAGCAGGCAGGCTCATGCCTCCTCTGACTGCTACCATCCTGCACAGCCTGCAAGATGGGAGGAATCAAAGTCCTATCATCTTCCTCCAAGATGCCCTTATGCAAGATTGGGAGGGTTCGACTCAGAACTTGGCTACAACAGACAATTTGAAGTTTCAGGAGGAAAAAAAAAAACAACAGCTACAAACAAAAACAGAACAGATGGAGAGGCTGTCAGTGAGAAGAAACTGAAGTCCTTGTGAGTTTGCTTTGACAGGCAGCAAGGAGGACTGAGACAGAGAAGATGACAGAAGAGAAATAATGTCAATCTACCCAATCCAACAATAAAGCTTTTACCAGAAAAAAACCTCAAGCATTTCTGAAGAGTGGCTGCTTCATCCTCTTCTGAACTTCTTGTCTGTTATTCTCCCTCTCCAGCTGACACTAAAACTTCTGCTGAAAAATATACCATGCTTCCCTGTACCTATCACTGCTGGCTAAAGGAACACTCCAGAAAACAAATAGCAATAGTGGAAGACAGCAAATGCAATTACTTTTGTCTTCTTTCAGACAGTGCTGGATAGCACACACCCCACACAGGCAACCTGGGTGGGTGCTTTTTCCTTCAGAGCACACCCAACATACAACTGGCACCGCTTAATTTGGCAGGCAGCCTCTCTCCAGGCTCACGGGGCCACCTTGGGCAGCAACAGATACTTTTCAGACTCGTTCAGTCCTTGCAGGCTCTGCTGGCATTGCCAGGAAAGCCCAAGCGTGCCAACAGCAGCAACACTCCAGCAACAATCCCGCTTCACACAAAGACTGGCACTGAAGGGAATGGCTCCACACACTCATTACAGCCCTCTGTCAGCTATTCCCTCTGCCCTTATATGGGAACATCCCGTGGCCCCACTGGGAATATGATGCTGTTGGTGGACATGAAAGGTAAGGCAATACCTGAGCTGTCAGCAGGCGAGGGCAGAATTTTTCTGTTCTGAAAAGCAAGCAGAGTCTTGGAGCCTGAACTCTTTACAGCACTTGTATGGGAGAAAGTAGAGATTAGAAGTGTCAACTGCTGACAGTCTGCACCCACCTTTCTCAAGAGAGTTATGCTGGTGATTTTAATCTTATTAAATATTGTTAATCGTATTACTGACCTAACTCTTTTCACATGTTGGAAGAAATTTAAAGAGAAAATTCCATATATGACCATGCTATGGCAAATACTTTCTAGCCAAATCTCAATTCAGGGCAAGTCCCTGGCTTGCAGATTCCAGTTCAGCTGCACACAGGTGTGGATGAGCATGGAAATAGTCCGCTCAGCACCAGACTACTGACAAGTCATCTTCCCTGCCAGAGTCTACTCTGTTCATAACTTGTTTGCTTCCTTCTCCCATGATTCTGCTAGGCGTTCCTGGCCTCTCAAAGTGACCCTGTTAAAATCTGTGAAATTCCATGTCCCATTTGTAACAAGGGGAAACACCCATTTCCCTATTAGAATGCAAAACCACGTAGCACAACAGCTCAGTGCATCAGCTTCCCCCTGAATCGGGGTGAATGCTTCCATCACTGGCTTAGCTCCCTGACGTCACACAAACACATCATTAATATAAGTCATCGATTTCTGCATTTCATACAGAAGGCAGAACACTTCTGTGATCCCCGTTCAAAAAGTAAGGTCACAAATGAGCAGATCACATTCAGCCTTGCACAGAATAGAGCACTTGTTTAAGTTAAATACTGACCCCGCTGTTTTACAACACTCAGGGTTGTTGCCCCTTCCTCTTTGTAACTACAGCAGCTCTCCACATACTCTCCCAGGACTGCTCCTGTTCCAGACTGCTGCCCTGAGATAAAGCAGCAGTCACAGAAAGTTTAGATTTAAGAACAGAAAGATCTCAAATTGCAACTCCTGGAAGAAGACACACCTGCTCAGAGGGGTCCAACATTTGCCGCAAACTCTTCCAAAAGGAATGTGTTCAAGGTGGAAAACGAGGTCTGCAGACTAACAGCGATTACCCAGGCAGTGCGCTCCGAGGCGCGGGGCGAGGGCCGGCCAGCCCTTCCAGCGCGGCCGCGCGGGCTGCCCGACCCTCAGCCCGGTGCCACCTCCCACCGAGCCCTGCCCAGGTCGCGGGGGGCTCGCCCGGTCCCGCTACCTCCGCAGCTCGGCAACACCACCGCCGGCGGAGCGCCTCGCCCGCCCCGCAGCCCGCTCCTCCCGCTCCTCCGGGGCGCGGAGACCCCCGCCCTCCTTCCCGCAGAGCCCGCCGCGGGGG
>VZRM01002027.1:1570970-1615722 GCA_013397955.1 Grantiella picta | reverse complement strand
GTCGAGACCCCATTGGCTGGCGCAGGCAAGGGGCGTGGCCAGCGGCCCCTCGGCGGCCGGGCCGTGCCCGGGATCCCAGCCCTGAGGGGCGGCAGCGGACGAGGGGCGTCTGTCGCTCGGGACAACGAGCCTCTGCCTTCTCCGAGCCAGGCCCGGCCAGAGCGGGTGTTCTGCACCTTGCCGCCAAAACGAGTGGCCGCTGCCGGCCGGTCCGAGGGCGCAGCGCTGCGCCGGAGGGGTCCGCGGCGCCGCTGGTGAGAGCTGGGCTTAAAGCTGTGTGTTTTGGAAGAAATCGCAGCATTTCTCTTGTCTCGGAAGAAATCGCAGCATTTCTCTTGTCTCTGCGTTTGTAGCGGTGTAACTTTGCAGTCAGGCTCGACAAGCCTTTGTGCTCGGCCGAGAGGCGCGGGTGAGTGGAAGCTGCAGGGGCAAAACCTGTCAGCAACCCCAGCTCGCCTCCTGCTCACTCACAGCTCCGGGAGGCTTAGCACAGCCCAGCTCCCTTTGCAGCCTGTGTGGGAACAGCACATCAGCGAGATTGGGGAATGTGACAAAAGCATAGCTATCTGCAGTTGCAAAACAGCGAAGAACATACCATTCCGGCCGAAAGTCGGTGGAGACAAAAGCACCATAAAGCAGAAGTGCCTGAAGTGATATGTGTGATATAAACTGACTGCTGGTTTTGTGATTTTTGTTCCTGTGAAGCTGGAAGCTCCAGTTATGAGCAGAGCTGAGGCTGGTGCTCTGTGTAAGAGACAAAGGCATTTCTTGCCACTGGGAGCTGACTGCATAAAATCCTCTCTCTGAAATAGGGGTAAGTTCTGTCAGTAACAGCTCTACAGAGGGACAGAATTAATGCTCCCTTTTTTCTTGCTCACACTGTAACTTCTGTGTTCTCCAGATGTGCTGTGTTCTGCTGTGTTGTTGATCAGTGAATATACAGTTAGTCTAACAACTGACTCGCTACACATGCAGTGACTGACTGTAAGTACTGGTCGTTTGCCTGCTGAGCTGACTGCCAGATGTTTGGCAATCCCAGAAAAAAAGATGGAGTTATGCCTTCAGCATCCAGCCACAAATTCTACGTGGAGAAAAGAAAACATCTCTGAGGACATGAAGAAGTGATGCAGGAGTGTAGGTAAAAGCAGACTCTGAGGAAGAGTGCACTGGCCTGGCTTGTGCAAAGTACAGAATTTGCCTTATGCCAGGGGTGCCCATTACTTTGCCTTTTTGGCTACAAATGAAGCTACAGATCTCCACTGAAGACATAAAGCTGCTCTGAAAGTCTGAATCAGGCTTTCCTCCCACGTGCATTTCTGACATTTCAGAGGGACATAGTTGGTACAAATCCCATGTCCAGAAGTGTCATTAAACATCTACTGTCTTTGTTACAATACACCAGTCTCTCATACTCCCACCTCCAGCCCCAAAATTTTATGAAGGAAAAAATATGTCTGAAAATTTAGAGATGCTGATCAGTCTCCAGGATCTGGCAGCATGACCACAGTCTCCCAAAGGAAGGATTATTTCAGAGGCAGCTTCTGGGTGCCTCTCTGGACCTTTGCTCCTTCGCCCTTCATTTTGCTGAAGACTCCTTGGGGCCTGCTGCATGCAGAGCCCATGAGGAGATCCCTTACTTGTTCTCCCCACACAGAAAAAGCCATTCTGTTACCACACCCCACCCACTGAATTGCTCTTCAGCTTAGAGCTCAATGAATTATCATCTCTCTAATCAGAGACATTTTAACTGCACTCAAACTGCATCCACCAAATCCAGTTCTGGTGACTAAGAGCATTTAAAAAAAAAAAATCCTAACTTTTCTTTGCTCCAACCCATTCCTGACTCAAAACACTAATCTCCTTTGAGCCTTTCCTCCAGAGCCAGTCCCAACCTGCAGCCCCTTCTGTCTGGTAGAAAACATCTGCAAGCTTCACTTAGAAAACAGCAAAAAAACCCATGAGAGCATGTTTGAAAAGAGAAGCTTTTCCTTCTGTCCCATGGCAGGGCTGGTGCAGGGAACTGGCTGCAGGGCCTGCCTTGGGAGCAGGGCAAGAAGTGCTTCTGTGCACTTAAGGGATGTTATAGTGCCCCACTCCCACCCCTCTTACAACCCTCCTGAGTGACAAAGATATTATAAAACCACTGTGGGATTAACCATTTCCCCTTCTGGGAGGGAGTGTTATCAGTCTGCACAAAAATTTTGCAGTTTTTAGGAAAAACTCAAACAACCAATCAAACCCTAGAGAAAAAGCTAATTCTCAAGCATTACACAGCTGAAAATGGTCTCACGCTAAGAAAAAACATATTGAGTGGCAAATTTAAACAATTTTTGATTTCCATTTGTTCAGAAGGTTTGGTTCGTTGTGCTGTTTTTAGTATATTTAAATCCCTTAAGGATCCTTTTCTGTAAAAACCCTTGTTAATGTCTGGTTCTAAGCAGGTTAGCTAAGTTTCTTACGTAACTATTATGATAATCACAAGGCTAGCAGCTGCTTATGCTCCTTTTGATTTCCTTCTTACTCTTCCTCTCCCCCAAGCCAGGGATGAGACGGGTTAAGAAAGTCACGAGGGATATGTGAGTACTGTCTATAGCTTCTGGGAATAAAGTGTATTTAGAGCAGTAATTCAGGGACCAACAGAAGTTTAACTACATCTACCCTACTTCATATCTGATTCCATTCCTTTTAAGCTTTCAGTTTGTCAGTACTTTTATAAACAGCATTAAGGTCTTTGTTATGTCCATTTGGGCACCTACAGCTCTGCTGGTAGCAGTCGGTTGATGTTTAAGGATCTAAGTTTGAATACAAAAAGTACCCAGCACCCCAGAACCTGCAGGGGTAGAGCAAGAGACTCTGAGCACACACCTATTTGCATAGGTTTGCTTTTCTCCCTGCAGAACACAGCAAAACAAGCTTGGGATGCTTGTGGCAATCCCTTTATCTTGGAGCTCTGCTGCTGTATTTAAGCTCAGACCTTCTAATATTATCCAATTGTCAAGCACCAGAAATCTCACTTCTCTATGTTTCATGTGGAAGGTCACGAATGTAACTTGCTTGCAAAAATCTGGCAATAAAGTACGGTTCTAAATATATTATGGACAAATCCAGCATTGGCTCCCTTTTCCTAGCTCACAAACCTCACCTTCTACTGCAAATCTCAGCCCTGTTTCTGAGGTAAACAGGACATGTCTACCACTTCTGTGCTCACAAAGAGGGAAGTATTTGTTTTTAGAAGGTATGATGTGAAAGGAACTGTCTTTTCCAAACAAGCAAACACAAAGAAGTCGACAGGAGCACCTGCAGCTTTCAACCAGGATCCTAGAATGTTGGAACATCCTGTGACACTACATCTAACTGCTTTTGTCCTGTCTTCTTAAGCAACATTTTCTAGTTCTCTCATGAGTGGAAGGAATGGCAACTTCTCTCTTCAGAATGCACCTACTGTTAGAAGTCTGCAGTGACCTCATTCAAAGTTATTTCCATAGCCACAAGCTGTTTGCTTTTGAGTTACTGGTGGTTTCTCAAGGAGCAGCAAGAACTCAAAATAGTTTAGCATGGGCCAAGCTCAGGCCACTGCCACCCATTTTTCTACGCTTAATGTCTATCAAAGGGTTTCCTGTTGCTCTTACCAGGTTCTCTTTCTAACTCAGCTTCTGTGTCTTGTCAGACAGAGGAATTAATCTGAAGGAGCACTGCCTTCCTCTGACCTATACACAGTACTCAGGCCATTCCCTGGCCTCACTAGACCTGTACATGATATTGCAACCACCATCCTCCTTGCACGAGCACTTGGGACACCAGGCTGGCTGAGCCATACTGCCCAGAGGGGTCTTTGCTCACAGAAAGAACAAGGATTCAAGTCTCAAAAGGCCTTAACAAGCAGAACTTACTCATTGAAAAAAGCATCTGCTGAGAGACCTCCTTCCAAAAGTGAAATTCAACTATCTATTATAAATCCTTTTAATAACCCAAAGGTATGCAATAGAACACCAGAATGCTTGTCTTTTTTTAAACTAGAATAGACCTGAAGAGCACAGGCAACAAAGTATTCACTTAGACCTGTCTGAATCATCAGGAAACATGTGCTGGGGTGTCATGTGCTTGTGTAAATCACTGCTGCAAATGTACCTGAACTGAGGTGAGTGCCCAGGGAAACAACCCCTGTACAGCTGTGCTGGTTTTGTTTAAACTCGTGTATTTGCTGCCTGCGTTACCATGACAGAGGTTTAGCACAAAGTACTACACAGATTATACATAAAGTCCATGTTATAGTATCTTCCTGGATATTGCCTTCAGCCAGCTCAGGTACAGCTGCCACTGCTGCAGCCACACCTTCTGGCTTTGGGGTGCACATACAGTGCAGTGCCAAACGACACATTTAGATTGCTGCCACAATGGAGTGATGATTAATCCAGGATTGAGGGAATACACAAATCTTCTCTCCTAATTATTACATAGTCACAGTTAATTACAAGGGTTTTTTCCTAATTGAAATTATTCTGCTGTCACTTCACATAGGAGGATTTAGCAAGGAAGAGCAGAACTAAGCAAGCCATGGTAATCACTTCTAACACGGAGCTCTGCCAGCTGCACACAGAATCTGTTCCCAAGTCTTCAAAACTCCCTACAAAGGATGAGGTCAGTTATTTTCATCTTGATACATTTCACACCTTCCATATCTTCTCAAATGTCAGGTTGTGTATTTCAAACAATCATTTATCACAGATTTGTTTGCTACTATTCATTGACTGCTCATACAGTCCTTGACTGACGTTTCTTTCCTGTAACTCTACATAGAGTTAAAGCTACAGACTATCATAATACTCTCTTTAAATGGGTAAAAAGCAGAACTCTTTAGAGCAATAAACAGTCATTGGTTTCATATTCTCATTTATTGCATTCAAGTTTAACCTCAGACCTCTACTCATTTTTGATGCCACAAAGCACAATTCAGTGAGTGCTGCCCTGACTTTCAAGATTAGCTGCCTAACCTTCAGCATTTAAAAACCATGCTGATCTATATATAATCCATATGTTCAGTGATATCAAATAACAAATTCAGCCAGTTACATAGCAAGGGAGGCCAACTTTATGTAGTTAAATTGAAGAGAAGAAAACCCAAACCCCAAACCAGAATAAAATTCTCAGTGACTAGTGTGGCAAATTACAAATAAAACCATTGTATTAGTACTTCCCCTTTAACTACACATTTATCTCTGATTTTCATCTATCTCCTGCAAGAAATACAACTTGTAAAAATATTTGTGAAATAGTAAAATGAAATATTATAGATTTGAAAAATCCTATTGATCTGCAAGCCCACTTCTTGACACAGCTAAGTGTATGGGAATTTTCATCTCAGTTCTCAAGCCAGCAGATCAAACTGCTTCCCTGACAAATGCTTGTTACTCACTTCATACTCCAAATAATCAATGTATAAATCAGCAGTGCACTTCCCAAAACCACCTTTGGCACCCTTCATCTCTTTTACAGTAGTGAATCACCAAAGATCATTCCTAACACTGTTTATTCTGTCGTTAGCACCCCGTGATACCAAACCAAGTGGGTGTCCTGTCCCAAAGATCTTGCAGTCTTAGGAGCTTATGATCAACATCTCAAACTCTCTTAAAACAGGAAAAAGTCCCACCACAGCAGAGCATGTACCAGACAGGATTCATTCCAAGTTGCTAACACAAAGTCATTACAGCATGAAGTGAGCACCTTTTGTCTGCAAAGGTCCCACAGCGAAGTGCTCGTGAAGCAGGAGTTCCTCATTGGATTTGCATATCTGCTGCCATCACAGGGAGAAAAGAGTTTCTTATCTGAGCCATACCAGAAACCTTGTGTGAGGCCACACAGATACTGGTGTTTAGCTGTTCAGACCAGCATTTTGCCTCAATCAGCCAATTTTCATCCTTCCAGGGAAAACAGGCAGCTGGACCTTTCACTTCTTTCCAAATATTAGTTTGGAGTAGTTTGTGTTTATTACTGCTAATGTACTGGCTTAAAAGCACCTGCTGTAGGGCAGCATTTCAATTTCTAGACAGGAAAAAATTAGAAAAAAAACAAAACCCAAACCTGGAGAAAGTTCCAATGAGATACTAGCAAGGATAAGAAAGTGATTGCTCCATAGATGATTATTAAAACCACAAAATACCTCAGGAATGACAGGTTAAGGAGTCTGCAGAGAAAGCATAATTGGCTTATGTTGTCAGAATAAACATCATCATACTTCATACAGCTCTGAATCTGAACCCTTTTCCTCTTTCCCTGCCTGGAAGCCTTGAAGGACAGGGAGCTATCAGCAGCAAAGGCCTGAAGCTTCAGAAATGCTTCTGGATACTTCATGACAAACCATCCTAGAAAGAGGTCACCATGTGTAACTTCAATGTATTTTAAATTCCTCATCTGGCCTGTTTGGTAAAATGACTCCTAATGTTTTGTGCATGAACAAATAGAAGATTCTACACGAAGCAATTACATCAACGACAGAGCAAAGGAATAATTTGAACAGGAAATCACAAATCCAGCTCCAGAGTGAAAATCACTTTATAACATGTCTGGTATACCATGTCCATCCTGAGGAACTGTCACTCAGTCCAGCAGTGGCCATAGTGCAGGGCAGTAAAGGTGTAATAGAATGGCATGGTGTCCTGGCGGGGAGCAAGGAAGCAAAACGAAGCAACGAGGGGACTCTGATGGCTCTGGAGGGGTACACACAGGACTTGGGTGGTCACCTCAGCTCAGTTCTGGCACTGTGCAACTGGAAGAAGACTCCTTGTACCCGCACTTGGTGGAGAGGGGAACAGTGGGGATGGAGGGACATCATAACTCCATGGATCAGGCCCCAAATCGTCTCTGTCCCAGCAATAAATGTCTCTGAACCCCAGAACCTTGTGGGGTCTGGGAGGTGGCTGGGGACTGGAGGGAGTGGCTCGGGGCTGGCTAAGAGGATCTGCAGGTCAGGGTACCCAGGGGATGTACCTGATTACACTACCAGGCCTGTCCTGGGCTACTAGAGCCACTGGGGATGCAAACTGGGGTGCAGTGGGGTGGGTTAGAGCCTGATGGGGACAACTGGAGTGATATGGGGTGATGTGGGGCACTGAGAGCAACCAGGAGTACAACTTGGGGTCTGCTGGGGGCCATTTTGGGCCTCATGGATTTGGGGCCAAGAGGGCATTTTGGGTGCTTGTCTTGATAAACAAGACATTAAAAGTGAAACAGATCAAACTGGCATGTCCTTTGCTTGTTAAAAAGCACAGTGTGCCAGAAATTTGACATGGAGCCGACAGCATGAATGGACTAAGGCTTCGCAAGTTTTTCAAATATACAGGAGAAGGCATAATGAGAAACACTAAGGCAACTTTATGTCAACTTGTACTCCAGGTACTAAGAGTGCAAGTTTACCTTTATTAATCTAGTGAGCTGTGGCAATTAATTAGGGATCAGTTCCCTTTCAGTATGATATAGAGTACAGGCAGAGTAATGGCAAACATAGCACACGTCAATGCAGTGCTGTAAATAGAACTTCTCTTGATTTGCGTTTCCAGTCTCCGCTCAGTATCACACAATTCCAAAATCACATCTCTCACAGCAGCAGCCTGGCCTTTGCCCTCCCCTGAAGGCCTTGGCATGACTCTTTCAGTAGGTCTGGAGTGGATGGCGAGTTTGACACTCTGCAGCTCAGACAGCACCTGTGTGATACTTTCCTGCAGACTGTTAAACTGCTGTTGTAAACTCCCTAGACATGAACTGACTTGTTTAATGTAGTTTAGCTGTTCATTTAAAGGCATTAAAAGAGAATCTATTTTTATGGAGTCATTCCTGGTTTCTCTAGGTGACAAAGCCCCTTCTTTCACTCCCCGCGATGCTGTTGTTTGCAGCATGTTTTTTAGGTCTTCTATGACATCACTGAGATCTTTCTGCTGCGAGTAATGGTTGGAGGCCTGTTCTTTGATGGCTTCTTGTAAATTTATTGGGCCCTTCTGTGCTTCAAGCACCAAGACTTTCAATTCTTGCAGCCTTACTCGATTGACATAGGTGGAACCAAGAACACCTATAATGGCTCCCAGCACAGAGCCAATAATAGACCAGTTCTTCGTTTTTTCAGCTCTTGTGCGCTCTTTCTCGTGGCTTTCCCTGACAGCTGCAGAGAAAAGAGAGAATTTTTCTCTCTCAGATTCTTCTGCATTTAAATATGCAGCTCGGTACCTCTTCTCTTCCTGCAAGAAATACAGTGATGAAAGGAGAAAGTATTATGTGAAGCTATACAATCTATACTAAAGGAAAAAAACCTCCAAACCCCAAAACCCCAGTGCCGATGAAGGAATGGAAATTGGGAACATCTACTAGCTCTGTTTCAGAAATTCCCTTGAACGTGGGATTTTCTTTATTAAACCTACTTAAGTCAATGAGACATCATTTTAAGTCAAAACTGGGAAATGGAGAAGGTTGTCAGGAATCACAGCTGAAGATCCTGTCCATGAGAATCTGCCACGTGATGACAGAAAACGGGTATGAGTGAGCAAGGTCTTTCACTACCCATAATGTTCACTGTTTCAGCCCTGCTTACTTCTCCAGCAGAAGGGAGCTGAGAGAATTTCCATGGATTAACCAGAGCGGAGTTTCTCTCATCCCACGGAGGATTAATTCATGGAATGGCAGCTTTTTCTTGACTATTCACGTACAGATCACCACTAGAACAATTAATTTTCCATGCTTATTATCTTCAGTGTTATTCTCCAAATTTACTACGCTACTTTAGCATTAACATACACAATTTGCACTGGAGATCAAACCATTGGTAATAACTAACTAAAACAAGTATCCTAAGAAATTAACTCTGATCACTTACTTCAGAACTGAACTGCATCTACAAACACAATCACTAGTGAAGGAAACAAAAGACACAAATTTGCAACGTATTTGCCAATGCTTAAGTACCAACAAATTACCTGCAGCAACCTGTGTTCCAGAGTAGCCAGTTCTAAATACTGGGTGTCATCCCGAGAGACCCTGTCTAAGCGATCCCGAATTTCCTTCAGCTTAATCTGTTGGGCTTCTACATTTTCACGAGCCTCTCGCACTATCCCTCGAGCTATCATAAAGACATTTTCTGCCTGAGAAGAAAGAGCATTTATTTTAGAGACTTATTACCATACAGACCTAAATTACTAATTATACGATTTTTTTTTTTTGGTGGAAGGAAAAAAAAACCCAACAAAACAAACCACACTCTGTTTCAATCCAAGTGATAAGCTCTATTTACTACATGCATAGCCTAGAACACATTCACAGTACCTGCACAGACAGCCAAAGCAGAAAAAGACCTAATTCTCCTTGGAGAATCCTTTCTGCCTCACAGCCAGTGCTTATGCTTCATACAGCTTAACTCATAATTTTTAAAATTCCACATTAGCTCCATGTTTACCTCTGTAACTTTTCCCTGAGCTTCTCGAACTTCATTAATTCCAACAAATTCTTCATATCTGTCCCACCAATTCCTGCATGTTGCAGACACTTTTTGGAGGGAGTTTTTCCCCATAGCAGTCCCTGATTCCGTGATCCGATGAAGTAGACCCATGGCCATTTCCAGGGCAGACTTGGCTTCGGGCCGCTTGGGCCCTGATGGGCAGTAAGTCCTCACCACGTGTAAATTCACTTTTGGACTCCACTTCATCAATGAATGGTGATACTGCAGACCACAGGACACGGAGGACACACTTGATTTATATTTCATAGGCCCCATGTCTTGAATTTAATCACTAAATAAAAGTGCTACATGGAAGAAGAAGAAGAGAAGTTATTGAAGTATGGCTAATTCATAGCTCTTCAACTACATGTGTGCCAGAAACCATCAGTTCAACAGTGGCTAAACCATTGCTAGTTTTACACCACTGCTTACCCAGAGAACTTTCCACAATTTTCAGCAAAGTGCAGTTGTGCCACAGATTCCTGATTTTCTGTTAGGAAGTACTCCCACCATGCTTCATGCTTCTTGATTACTAATTCACCCGCGGCGTGAACAGCGATCATGTGCAGATCCAGTGACAGCAGCAGTAACTTCAGAGAAATTTAGTGCTTCAGCACAGCAGTGACTGCTCGGTGTGGTTTGTGTCACAGGTACTCACAATTCTGCAAAAGAACAGAAAAGGAAAGAAGGCGGAGAGGGGACAAAACCTTGATAAGAAAAGAAATGTGGCTTGATCATTCCCTTTATCTTACACTGCACAGATACAGAAGGTATTGAAGGATGCAAAGAAAAAACCACAAAGGACAGAGGGAAAACCCAGAAGTGCTGAACTGAACACAAGTATTCCCATGAGACTGCCAACAATACTAATAAATCAGGAAGAACCACAAGAATAGAAAGATCTTAGGCAGTGAATGCACAGTGCTCTAACACACAGGGCTGCATTTTAAAATGAGCTTAAGATTCTTGCTTACCCTGCAAAAGCAGGCTGCTAGTTATGGTTTATTGTCTAGTGATGTTAAATATGATCTTAATGTTCTCCTGAGGCACGTTCCTCTAAAAACTGGAAACAGGAAAACTTTTCAGAAAGGTTTTGTATGAAATTTGAGTATGACTATATTAGGTTTTGATTAATACAATATGAAAACATGAATTATTGAGAAAACCTGATAGATGCTGCATAGTATCTTAAGTTATTTTAAAAGAGCTTTCCTTGTTAATTTTAGGTGGCTAATACAGGCATCTCCAAAAAAAGGATTGCACCAGCTGGAAAAATTCTGAACATCACAGGTTCATTCCCTGTACGCTATTTCTAACAAGTAATAACACATAATAATAACCAATAATAATAAGTGGCATTATGAAAATCTTAGCAGCTGTTTTATATGCATACTATGGAAGATCAAACCCACAAGAACATGGAAATGAAGGAAGTTCTCTCCGCCTCCATCATCACTCACACATCCACCGTTAACAGCGGTGTTAACTCCTACTCTTCACTGCAGGCCACATCAACAGCAGCTCAATTTTGTCTGTTCCAGACTGCAAAATTCCCCTCTCTTAATTGCATTACTACCTGAAGAGTTCAACCAAATATTCGTGCTACAGGAGTATAGGAAAAAAGAGAGAGAACGTTGAGATTTTAAGCTTTTCCATGCAGACAGTCACTGACTGTGAAGAACGTGATCTCAGTCTGAGCTCAGAGGACACAAGAAAGTTGTGAAAGCTTCATCTGAGATGACGTGCCTGGTTCCTCTCTTGCCTCCCTCGCCAGAAACGCTTCCTGCGCCCGCAGCCGCTGCCAAACACGCTCCCAAAGCACACACAGCCGGTGGCGAGCGGCGCTCCTTGCCCCGGTCCCGCCCGGCGCAGCGCTCCTGCCGCGGCCGAACGCAACCCCCGCATCCCGCCGCCGCCTCCTGCCGCACCACCGACCCCTTCCCCGCCCGGAGCGCCCTTCCACCCACCCGGCCGGGCCGCCGCTCCCCTCCCTCCCGGTCGCCCCGTACCTGCCCTGCCCCGGCCCGGCGGCGGAAGCGAAGGCGGCGGAAGCGGCGGCGGAAGCGGCGGGAGCGGCGGAAGCGGCGGAAGCGGCGGGAGCGGCGGGCGGAGCGAGCGGAGCCATGTCGGGCCGGGAGGGTAAGGCCGCGCCCGGGGCCGCTGGGGCTGCCCGCCCGGCCCCGCCCGGCACTCACTGTCCCCTCTGTCTTTGCAGGCGGCAAGAAGAAGCCGCTGAAGCAGCCGAAGAAGCAGACGAAGGACCTGGATGAGGTAGGGCGGCGGCAGAGCCCCGGGGGCGGCGGGGCTCAGGCCGGGCCGGGAGGCTCCCGGCGGGGCTGGCTTTCCGCGGGGTTCCTGCTGGCATTTACAGGAGCAGTTAGCGGCAGGACGAGGGGGAATGGGCTCAAGGTCAAAGAGAGGCGGTTTAGGTTGGATATTAAGAAGAAATTCTTGCTTGCGAAGGTGGTGAGGCCCTGGCACAGGTTGCCTGGGGAAGGAAGCTCTGGATGCCCCATCTCTGGAAGCGTCCAAGGCCAGGTTGGACGCGACTTGGAGCAAGCAGGTCTAGCGGAACGTGTCCCTGCCCATGGCAGGGGCTTGGAATGAAGTGATCTTCAAGATCCTTTCCAGCACAAACCGTTCTCTGGTTCCATGCTGACATCCCGCCCATGTTCCTGGTGGATGCAGCGGTGCTGGCTGACTGAGAGGCTTGGAACGCCCTTGCCAAAGCATCAGGCTGCCATCTGAAGTCGATCAATCGCTGGGGTGCCAGGAGCCTGGGACAGGCACAAACCCTGGGATTATCGTGTAGTTTGGATAAATTAAGCACTAGTGATTTGCACGTTAGAGATATTCTGAACCCTTGCATTTAATTGTGGGTGTCAGCTGCTGTTTCTGAGAATAGTGGATGATGGATGAGGTGCCACTTTTTGGAAAAGGGCAAATACAATGTCTCTTTGAAAAATGAAAAAAAAAAATCAGGTTTCTAAATAAGCTTTATTGTTAGAGAAATGGTAGAACTGATTAAGTGCTCGCAAGAATCCAAGTTATAAACATTTGTATGTCCAATCACGTAGTATTTCTTTTCCTCTCAGCCTTGCAATACTAGGAGCACTTGGGGGCAACACATTGCAAGAAAAAACCCACAGAAGTGGATAAGTGTGAGGGGGTTGATTTACTAGGGAAGACTCATTAGCCTACAGGAGATAGGAAAGCCTGGGGAGAGAAACATAATATTCTGTTCTGTGCGGGAGAGGTAGGGGAAGTCATATGGTTACATTGTACCAAGGGAAGCTTTAACTGAAACAAAAGGAAAGCTTTGCAGTTAAAAGGATGAGCCGAGGACTGGATTGGTGAAGCATCTGTAAAATCTCAGTTGTCAAGGTCCTCAGTTCAGTTACCCCAAAGTCCTGAGTGCCAAGTTAAAAATCTGTGGTCGTTTTCAGCCTTCAGTCTGTGAAGCATGTTTTTCTAAGGGACAGAGTATGTCTGACCTGCCCTGGATTCCGGAGGCTGGCCCAGAAGGGATGTTTAGTAGCTGCATTGCCTGTGCAATTTGCCAGCAGTCTCATTAGATTTCTTGGACTTAATACATATTTATTAAACCTAGAAAGATTACATATGCATGGGAGAATTTTTTTTTAATTAATGCTTTTTTATAGGTAGAAGCAACCTTATTTTATTTACATTCTTTATAATCTAAACACTTTTGTTAGTGCCTGTGTGCTGGGCTCCATGTGTCACTGATGGTGTGTTAGTTAGTGAATGGTGTTAGTGCAAACATCTCTCAGTCAGAGGAATCATAATCTCAGAATGAGATTATAACATGGGAAATAATTCCAGAAAGACCAAACATACAGGTGTGAAATTAGTCACTATGCTGTGGTACAGCAAAAACCTTGGTGAGAGTTTTGCAGTGGTTTCCATATTTAGCATTATTCAGCCATCCTGCTTCAGTCCAGTGTGGTGGTTGTTGCTGCTGGAACATTTGTTTCTCATTGCTTCTCAGTTGTTTTTGAATTTTTCTGTCGAAGAGATGTTAAAAAATGCTGCTGTTCGTTCCTTTAGACGGATCTGGCATTCAAACAAAAACAGAAGGAGGAGCAAAAGAAACTTGAGGAGATGAAAGCAAAAGCTGCTGGAAAAGGGCCTCTGGGTAAGTGAAGTGTCATTCTGAAAGGAAAAACTGAGGTCTTGCAGGCTTCAAAAATTTATTGTTTTTGTTTGATAAACATAAAAAGGCAGGTGCCTCTGGGTTATTTGACAAAGATAAGTAAGTTGATGGCAGGTACAGATGATATGGAACAAATAGAGGCTATTTTTTTCCCTTTTTTCTTTCTTTTCTATGCAATTTTATCCCCAAATTATGGAGGTTCTGGTTCAGCAGGCGAAACACTGTGTCTGGCTTGCTGACCTATTCCCGTGGGATGTGCAGGGACATTTCTACTCTTTTTTTAGCTCACCAGTCTTTTCTGTCCAGTTTATGTGTATTACATACAGGCTTTGCCACAGTCCTCCAAGTTTAACAAATCCGCTGCTTGTCCTCTGAGAGGATGAATTTCTTCAAGAGCGGGAGATTCTTGGCAGGGGAAAAAAAAAAGTGACTGGAAACCAGTCTGATGTGAAACCCTTTGCCTGAGTGACTGTAAAACACGTGTTGTCACTGAAGTGAGTTGACAGGGTGTGGCCCATGGAGCCCAGTCTCTGTCTCAGTGACAGCTGGAGAGTGTTGATGTGAGTCTGCACTCACCTTCTGCTCCTCCAGCATTTGCCACGATCCAGCTGGCAGTGTTCAAGGGTGTACCCTGCCTGCTCCCGTCAGGTGTTTCTGACCCTGTGGCCCATTAATGTTGCTAACCACTTTTCCATTCTGTGAAGACTGTTAAACTTCACACTTTATTTGACCAGACTGTACTCCTGCTGTATGAGAAATTAGCAGGGGATGAACAAAGTAACTGTTGGAATATTTAGTTCTGTATTAGATTCATTGAGCGTATATTTGGTTCCAGGAGAAATTTAGTTTCTAAACTTAAATAAGTCACTGTTCAGAGTAGAGTAGAGAGATCAAAACCATGTCATGCAGTCACACATGCAGAAGCAATTCACCAGTAGGGACCTGGGCTGTACAGACTGTCTAGTGGGGGGATTCAGCTTTATGAGGACCTGAATTTGTAGATGAGCTCTGTCACAGTCATCTAACCAGCTGTGTTGTTTCTTCTGGCAGCCAGTGGTGGAATAAAGAAGTCTGGCAAAAAGTAACTTGATCAAACTGCAGGGTAAGAAGTGACCAAGCTACTCAATGGACCTGCAGACTTCAGAGAGTCTTGAAAACACTCTGTCATTTGGGAAACATTGTACATTTTGTTTAGTCAGAATAAATCCTTTTTGTTAAGATGTGATTTTCTCTTTACCTGTAGGTTTTGTTTAAAAATGGCTTTATTGTTTTATATTGGCAATGAAATTTTACTGAAGACCATGTGTGCCCTTGTGCAGCTGCAGTGCATTTGCTGGTTTGGTAGTCATTTGTGAGAATAAATTTCAGCTTCTGCTCCCTTTTGACAATGGAGTCAGGGCCTGAGTGTTAAAATCTGCAGAATTTTAATCTGGAGCCTTAGGTTTAGCTGCAGTTTTCTGAGATGTGGCTATAGCAGTGTGTGCTTTCCTAAGAGCTGCAAGTTTTCTCTAAACAAAAGTTGAATTATATTTCCATCACCAGTGCCTTGGGATCAGCCACTCTCCAAAACAACATCCCTTTCTGTGTTCCTATTTAAGAACATTGCTGTCTCCTATAGTCCCACTGCGTACTGAACATACACTTGCCTTTGTCCTACAAATTGTCAATACACGTTTTCCTGAACTACATATTGACATCACAGCTCCTTCACACTCATGGAATGCCTTTGGGGTGGAGAGGAGAGGGGAACAGTGGAGAGGAAAGGAACAGCCTTTTGAGACTGTAACTTAATTCTTGAAATGAATGGCAGGGATTGCACACTGGTTATGGAGACTTGAAGGAAGGAATATTGTGTTCCCAAGGTAGGAGTTACAGCAGAAAGAATTAATGCAAAGGCTTTATTACTGCAGAGTGATAGACACTGCTTCTGCTGTCAAGCAGGGCAGCTGATGGCTGCCGGGAGGGAATGGCTTCTGTGAACAGTGAGGCACTTGGGCTGCAGTGGGCAGGAGGGGTGGAGAGGGGGAAACACGGGAGATTTGGGCTCCTACAGCCTGGGCTCCTACGGAAGAAATCGGAGGTGTTGGCTGTCAGTGCACAGCGTGCTACTAAGAGGGTTTGCTTGTTGAAAAGCCTATTTTTAGAGGGCTAGGGGCGTTACGTCCTTCCTCCTGAAACGCGAGGCTCCGTTTCAGCAGGGCGGGAAGAGCAGGTGCCCTGGACGCCTGGGAGCGGGCGGGGCAGGCCTATCCGTGCCGAGGTGCCGAGGTGCCGAGGTGCCGAGGTGCCGAGGTNCGCGGAGCCGGTCCTGCCGCTCCGCGCATGCGCAGCGCGTCCCGCCGGCCGGCTCCCGCCGCGCCGCAGCCCGGCACGGGCGGCGCTTGCCCGAGCGCCTGCCGTTGTACCGGCGCTCCGCCTGCGGCTCAGCCCGGAGCCGGCGAGCCGTGGGCCAGCGAGCCCTCGGCTGACAGCACCAGCCACGGAGCTTTTACCCCGTGTAGCAGCCTCAGCTCGCGTGCTGATCACACCCCTGCCGCTCTCCACAAGGGGATAAATCAACCTTTGGTGACATTGAGACAATTCTCACTGAGGTGTAGGACAAAGCTGCCATAGATACGGAACAGGGACTGGATCTGGGAACAGTGAAAGCAACACAAGCGACCACTGGTACCTCTCGGGGCAGATTTCCAACACACGAAGCACAACTAGAGTGTGCTCAGAGTGAGAGCACAAGCTGGCTTTACTTCACTTTCATCAGTCACACACTGATGGTGGCACATCCTTACTCACATCGCTTATCTCCATCCCATTTCCACTGGTGTCCAAGTAGGTAACCTGTGGTTTAAATGAGGAGGAAGAGGAACAGGGACACCACATGCTCCACAATATGAGAGAAATAAAACTTTGGCAGTGTATCAATAAGGAATTGTTTGCCCAAGGAATTACTGAATGAAATGAATGAAGTTGCTGATCCCAGCCAAGCTAACTTGAGGTGGTCTGAGGGGAGGACAGTGAACAGAGATGTGTGCTCCACAGCATGAGACAATATGCTAAAAGCATTTCAGCCAAAAAGCAAGACATGAGGGAAGGAGACCAAATGGCAAAGTGACAGATCACTGCAGTGGGAAAGCTGTTCTCAATAGGCTTAACTTTAATGTAGGCACTGAACTGGCCTCCTGGCCAAGAGTCCTCCTGTTTAATATTAGGCTGTGGAAATGAAGCTGAACAAAGGAACACTTTGATTGTATCTTTTTACATAACGCTATGTAATAAATGGCATTTCATTCCTTATTGCAGCTCCAGCTCAATGTTAAACCAACATTTAATATTTAACATTGCAAAGACATTGTAACTCCTAAATCACAGATATACATAAAAGTATCACAGTCTGAAGTGTACAGAAAAAACAAAGTCCAAAAGGCAGTAGGAAAGGGATGTCAAAATAGCAGTGAAATAGACACAAATATTCTTTGTAGGGAAATCCATTGAAGGATACAATTGCCATAATCAATTAAAGTCAAGATCTACTGTTTGAAAAGACTTTGTCCACTCTTTATAGTTAGTTCAGCTCCAAGGAAATCATACCCTGCTCTGAATGGCTTCCAGATACTGATTCTGTGAGGTCTTAGAAGAGGAAACTTCTCTAGTGTAAGTCAGGCAGCCTGAAAAACTGGGTGTGACCTTCTCTAACATGCTTTGCATTCTCATTTTCTTCAAGATGGGGAGAGTGGTATTACCTTACTTCAGAATAATACTCTGAGGTTCAATTAATAAATAATTTTATGTACTATTCCTGCTCTGCAAATTCCAGTGCAAAAGCCAGAGATGTAGGAGCTGTGGTTAAATCAGAATTTGAGGACAGAATGTGTTCTTCTTTCAGTCACACTGCACATCTTGCTGTTCACCAGGCTTGCAGAGCAGCCTGAGATCTGACTGAAGCACACAAGAGGAGAACATAGGCTTTGTCTCTTTGGCCAGTTCACTGCTGCATTCAAATGTTCACTATTTTGACTTCATCTCTGCCATTTAACAATCAATGCAACTGACCACTCTAACCTGCTTTTCTAGGTCTTACCCTTGTATTAGCTTTTAAAATACAAGTGGAGTGATCTAAATTACCTTCAGAAATAAAAATCTACATGGCAAGTAACTGTTCTCATTTACTAAGATTCTGAAATAAGTATGGTAGAGGTTGGTCTGCTTTTATATTTAGTGACTCCAGTATCACAGTTTTTGGGGAAAAAAGTATTAAATAAATCCATACATGTAACTCCTGATGCAAGAAAAACACACTTGGAGAATTAATGAAAGGATTTTCTAAACCAGTAAGACGGTAATTTCAGGTGTCAAGGCTTCTGCTTCAGTGAAGTGTTTATTTTCATCCTAACCATCATTATTTATCAATTTCTGCACTGTTTCCACTGCAAAATGGTGCACAAAATTACGAGCTAATACAGATCTCAGGAATGCAGAGGCCATGTGAACCACCACTGCTCACTAGATGATATTCTGCACTTCCAAAATGCAGGACATTAAGTAAGGAACAAAATCATTCTGAATTTGGCAGCAGAGGATCTACCATTTCCATACTGTTTCTATGAATTGTCACTGAACTTGTAGTACCTCCAAACCAGAAGCCAGCTGGGAGCAACTGACTAAAGGAGTTTATCTCTTGAAAGCAAATCATTAATATACCCTTAAATTCAGGTGTAAGTGTCAAAGAGTTAAATTTTAGTATAGGGATAAGAATAAAAAAAACCCAACCAACAGGACAAAAGTAGAGCTGTGATGTAAAACAGTTTAGGTGTTCAGGAGATTTATTTTGATCTACAGACAGAAACTTGTTTTTCCCATTTGTGGGAAAATAATATTCTGCCAAGCACGTAATTATATTTCAGTTCTTTAGATCATGGTTCTTGCTTATCCTTTGGCTCAGCTCAAGTCACTTGTCTGTAATAAGACAGCATATCATCTAAACTTTGGTAAAGTGGTTCCTGATTTGGAGTGTCACTGCTGTCAGTCTGCACTGGAGGTGCCACATCCTGAGTGCTGCAGCCACTGGCCTGCATTCCTGGTGGCACATCCTGGGTGCTGCTGCCACAGCTGTCTGTTACTGGGGGCACTTCTTGGGTGCTGCAGCCACAGGTGTGTGTTCCTGGTGGAACATCTTGGCTGCTGCACCCACAAGTGTGTATTCCTGGTGGAACATCTTGGCTGCTGAAGTCACAGACCTGTGTTCCTGGCGGCACATCCTGAGTGCTGCAGCCACAGGTCTGCATTGCTGGTGGCACATCCTGAGTGCTGCATCCACAGGCCTGCATTGCTGGTGGCACATCCTGAGCACTGCATCCACAGGCCTGCATTCCGGGTGGCACATCCTGAGCACTGCATCCACAGGCCTGCATTCCGGGTGGCACATCCCGGGCGCCATAGCCATAAGCCTGCATTGCAAAGGGCATCTCAGGGGCGCCATAGCCGTATCCGTGCATTGGTGGCACCATTCCCGGTGCTCCATAGCCATAAGCCTGCACTGGGAATGGCACCTCGGGAGCGCCGTAGCCATAGGCTGGCATGGGTGGTGGCACACGCCTGGCCCCATAGCCATAACCCCTCAGTGGTGGTGGCACACCTCGGGCACCGTAGCCGTAAGCCTGTGCTGGTGGCACCACGTCCTCATCATCACTGCTGTCATCCTCCGCTGATGACACCCCCTGAGTGTCACGGCCAGTGGACTCTGCTGACGCTGGCTTATCTGGAATGTTGCCGTTGGAAGCCTGTGCTGATGGTGGCACAGCTCCAGCGCTGCTGCTGCTGCCCTGCACCAATGGTCTCTCTTGGTCTTCTGTTCTCTCTGTTTCCAGTTTTTCAGAGGAGGTTTCAGAACTGTTCAAATTCCGACTTCGGTAACTGTCAGTTTTCTTTTGTCCCAAAAAGTAATCAGAAGGTGGTGCAAATTCTGGGTCTCGCTCATCTCTAAGTTCTTCTTGTTTCTTTTCCCATTGTCCAAACATGAGTTCTGTTCGAAACAGGAAAATGGTAGATTTAGCATAGATTTCAGGGTCTGAAGGTCAGTCACAAAGAAGGGATAAAGAATTATTCATTGGATCTGAAAGTTTGGGGTTTTAAGGGAATCACAAAGTTTCCCCTCAGAATGATGTTCATTAACAGAACACTGAAACTGTGAAAACTAAAAAGAATCTGGAAATGTCAGTATTGAACAGAAGAAGAGCAGTGCTCTTATAGGAGTACTAAAGAAGATGAGCATTTATGTGCTTAGCCTATTCCTTGTTTGCTTTTACTCAGAGGTCAGGCATCAGACAAGAAGAATGCGCATGAGCTTAGATTAATAGTGCAAAATGAGTTAATTGGTTTGGAAAGGATCTAGATGACAGCCATCACTTTGTGACAGGGAAGATACTACAAAATGGGACACGGGCATTTAAGTGGTCTCTGCTTGCATCACATTTTAGTATCGTGCTGTACCTGTTTGTGTGATACATCCTGCTATCAGGTAGCACAAACCACAGAAATACAGCAAGAAAAGATCACACTGTACATCTTCAGAACTACAGAATTGTCATTCTGTCAACCTGTATGGATCATCCAGAAATGCAATAGCTCATACAGAAGAAAAAATTATGGGGACATTATGGCAGCTACTGGCACTAAGGCATCCTTGTCAGCCACTGCCGTGGACACTGGAGAGTCATCAGTACCAAGGCAGAAAGGATTTCAGTGCTTCTCAGTCATACCACACTTCATCACAAAACAGAAATGGAAGTAGCAGCATGTATGTTGTTACCCAACTATGTTTCTGAATCTAGATTTCCTTACCTTTGCCTTTATCCCACTCTCGGACATAAGGCACTCCAGGCTTTGTATCTCTCCTCTCCTGGATGACAACCTCTACCTTCCTACTTGCTGCAGTAACTCTTGGAGGTTCTGGTTCCTCAGCAGCAGCTTTCACCTCTGTTTTACAGGAAGAGATAGTAGGGATCGCCAGTTATGGAATAAAATCAAATATTAACCTCACAGGTAAAAATAAGAATATTTATTTCCATATATCCTCAATAGGAACAGCATCTCCATTTCATTTATTGGAGAAAACAATCTGCATTCTTATTCTTCTGAACAACCATAATATTGAGCAGTGGCACGATGCTGTTCTTCATTTCCAAAACATTTCACAGTTAATAATTTGCATGGAATTTTGACACAGTGAAACACTAGCTACATTTTACAGTGGGAGACAGACAGTACAAGTTGGCTATCAATGTCATAAGGGAGACAGCACAGAGATAGGATTAGAACTCAAATTCATTATTTTAAATCCTAGAGTCAGCTGTATCTCCAATTTACAGAGTGCACTGACACTGTTACAATGTATATTGTATGATATCAAAATTGACTTGTTATTACTTCTTATTATACCTCATCTTAATAAAAGAAAAAGCCAGTACAATGTCAGCAGCTCTAAGCTCAGCCTGCATAATTAACCCATGTAATTCCTGCTGTCAGGGGTGAACAAAAAAAACCCTACAATCAACACACTGTATTTCTACCTGCAATATTAAGCTATTTCTGGTATGATTTTATATTTACGCACAATTACTTCAACTCTCACTATCCTAATGGTTTGCTAATTGTAGCTATAGAACACACAATACCAATATATTGAATGTCCAAACATAAATATAAATTAGAGTCTGCTTGTCCATACATCAAGAACAAGGTGAAATAACAAGTATTTAACTTAAAAAGGCAGAAGACCATACCTCCTTTCTCCAGTTTTTCTGCCTCTTCCTCTAATCCAGCTTCCCTTAACTTTTTAATCTTCCGTGCTCGAAGTTTGGACAGCCTTGCATCTAGAGCTGCCTTCCTCTTCTCCTTCAGCTGTTCACGTTTATTTCTCTGATCAACTGTCTTAACAGCAAAGAAAAACACGAATTAACCTTCCTTTGTTATTATAAACAAGAAAATGCACAAAACAACTAAATGCAATCCTAATCTCCAAATTGCTCTGGAGTCAGGCATCACCTAATATAACATTCATACAACAAGCCAAAGACAGTAACCACTGAAACCACGCTGCCCTCACGGCCCAGTTTGCTCTTTACTCTCCTACCTGCTCCCTCAGCATATCCAGGGTTGCCCGTTGTTTATGCCTGAGCTCTTGGTCCCGAGAAAAGGCAAAGTAACCAACACCAAGCTGCCTGGCCTCTGGAGAGGAGAAAAACAATAAATTTAAATTACATTCAGTTTATACAGGCCCCAGGCATCCTGCTTTCAGGCATGGAATTACTCCTAACAACATACACTGCGTTAATTTTAGATGGCTAACAAAGGCTTGTTTCAGGTGATACACAGAGTGAAGCTTCCTGAAGGAGAACACAGGAAGAGGTAGAGAAATTTGGAAGAGATATGTGAGAAAAATACAATTTGAAGAAAAAGTAAATCTAGGCTTACGTACTGGTAACTTTCAGCAGTTATCACCCACGTGGCTTAACACATACCTACACTTTGCCATACAAGCACAGGAAGTGACTTTCCCCTGCTCCCTCTACAACTGATCTCTTTGGTGATACAAAGGGAAGGGATATAAAGTGTGGCAGCGTACCATTTTCTCGAATGTCCTCATAGTGGATGGGTCCCATGGGTTTTCTAAGGGCTTCTTCTTCTTCCTTTTCCCACTGCTGTCTCTGAAGTTCTCTTCTCATGTCTTCAGATAACAAAGTATTCCCATCAGGTTCTTGTCTAATTAAAAAAAATTAAGGATTACAGAGCAGAATTTACCAGTTTCACAGTACCAAACACTACACATATGATTTGGTCTGATCCACTGTAGCAGTTTTCACAAAACACAGATCATTGTAGGCACCACTTGGTGAAACAACGTTGATGACTGTGGTACATAGTCAAGACAGAAATACAAAGTCACCTCTAAAACAAGGTACTGGTAAAAATGTTATTAAAAGAAAAATAAAATCATATCCTTTTTCAGAAGCTCTATGAAATAATTATCAAATCACAGAATGGGAGATGAAATAATCAGTTATTGGCATCTGTGGGGATTCTAGCAATCACATATAGGAACACTTCAGATTTAACATATGAAAATGGAAGGTATTTGAAGTAACAAAAGCTAGGCATTTACCTAGGTATTTGCATTTACCCATGCAAAATCCATGAGATCCATACAAAATATTAATACTCAAATATTCATAAGGAAGTAATTTTAACAGAAGAGCTGTTAACAGCTGTTTAATGAAAGAGCAAAACCAAACAAATAGAGGTTTAACAAATCCATTTTGAATATCATGAGGAATTTGGAATTGCTAAAAGACTATAATCCGTTTCCAGGTTACACAGAACCAGGAATCACTTTCCTGGCATTTTATGGAAGGTGTAATAAAATAAAATTTCTGTACAAGGATGCCAGTTTTAAAAGATGCAACAAATACCCAAGACTGCTACATCAATTTATTAAAACCTTTCCCTGCAAACTATGCAAATATAGAGAAAGCAGTAACATCAACTCTGGATTGAGAATGGGGTGAGCACAGCCTCTCTTCCTTCTCATTAAAAAAAAAAAACATGTTAAATACTGAGAGGAACATGCAGCTCCATTACAGAAACCACACCTTTTCCCTTGAAGTTCCTGATCCATTTTAAGTAGACTTGGCAAATCCTTCTTCATACAGCGTCTAGATCGGCCCAGGAAATCAACATAATCAACCCTGTAGTGAAAGAAACAGAAATTTGATTCAAAACTTCTATTTGCAGATTTACAGAAGTCTTAACCAAAAGAGAGAAGCAGTAACACTTTCCAAAGAGTATTCATCACCTCTCAGCCTGTGACAGCTGCTTCTGCTTTTCACTTAACTCACTCGCAGGGTTAAGAGGACAGTTCTGAATGGGGCATATGACAGTTCTATCAGACATTTATTTAATCTCCCTTTGAGCCCCCTGTTCGACTTGGCAATAAAACAGTGTAAAAAATGTTCAAAAGCAACAATGTCACACAGTTTTCACAACAAAATAGAACTCAGCCGACTGCTTACTTCCCCTGGGGAAGATAATGACACAGCATTGACTTCTTGTGGATATGAAATTGCTACAATAGATTTCAATTATCAGTCTAAAGGCCATTCAGAATAGGTTGATAGTGTGCATTCAACTGGCATAACAAAGGCTGACTAATACACAAGCAAAATGTTCCTTTGAAGCTATTATACTTCTTACTCAACTCTTATAGTTCTACAAAGTTTTACAGTTTTTGAATACAGTTTTAATGTTTTACAATTGTAGAAAAAGCTCTCAATAGCTACTCTTATTGTCCTGTAATGCATAAAGTTCTTTAGCATCAAGCTGCTTCAATTATCCCATTGTAAAGAATATTACATCTGAAAAAGTATGACTAGCAATCTAGCTCCCAAACTCCAGACTTAAAGATCTGTGCTTTTACTAAATCTTTTACATGGTTTGTAATGAAACCTGCAGTTTAGCATTTGAAGAATGGGGGGGCTGTTTTGTATTGCTTTTTGCTGGTTTAAACTGATTACCAGAAGTAAAATGTCTTGTTCCATAAGCATTTTAAATAAATGAGCAAGGAAAACTTTTAGTCAGGACCTTTTTCATAATTATTCCTAATGTCTCCGATGGAAAACTAGTGGTTACTTGGAATGACACAGAAAACTGTTAGAGACTATTTGCTGTGCTGCTGCCAAATGGTGGAAGAAATGCTGAAAATCATGTTCTTATTCCAATCAGTTTCTCTCCTTTAAGAGGAGGTTGTACAATGAAATGACTGCTCATTTTCTAAGTGACGCACAACTACAGAAGGGAAGATAAATACCATAAAACCCCCAAATTTTGCTAAAATACATTTCAATTCAGCACATCAAAGCACTAAATTGTACCAATACTGTGATGAGAACCTGCATAAACTATGCAAGAAACTGAGAGAGGATATTATGTGTCTCCTCTATAGTACATTGCCCTGATTGCAATTTCTCAAAATCCTGGATGTAGATTCTAATGCAGTATTACCTATGTGAAAAGCAAAGTGACATGAAGGACTGTTAACACCTCGTTGTCATTGTGTAGTATTACATAAAAACCAAAGGTGCCACTTCACACACTTTGGAAAATTTATTTTCTCATGCAATTGCCAAGAACCAGAGTAGTCAGGAGAGCTGAGCCCAATCAGTAGCACCAACCATTCTTCATCTGGGTCCTCTGGCGGTGGAATGTCTGCTTCAGGTTGAGTTTCCTCCTCATCTGTGTCTCTTTCTGAAGTCTTTCCAGCAGCTTCACTCTGATGCAGCTCCTGTACTTCATGCTGTTTGTCTATGATCTTCTGAGTGAAATCCACCAGGTACAAATCCTCAGTTTCTTCATCTAAGGCGGAAAATCAATTCTTAGAGACCAGCCATGAAAAGAACAGAACTGAGCACAAAATCAATACCAAATAGCTGCAATCAGCTTTTCAGCTGCCAGCAATGCCCTTGACCACACTATAGGGGAGTATTTAAATCTCATTTGGTGCCAAACAAAGCCAGAGCTATCAACTGGCCCCACAGTGATAATGTCTGTTTCTGAATCGAAGTTTCAGGGCGTTGTGTGCAGTACAGAAAAGGCTTCATTCTTTGCAGCAAAACATTCTCTGCTCATTAACTATTTCAGAAGCAAAGGATTCGTCATGTAACAGCTCAAATACTTTTTTGATGCTTAATATTTCCTATGTTGGCAGGAGCTAAGCATTTATGAGGGTAACTTTTTAGAAAAGCAGAGGAAAGTGGTGGAGTCATGCAGACAAAGATAGACACCAGTAAAGAAAACAGATTAATTGCAAGGAGATTTGTGTTCTATTTTAATAATCACTTTTTGCAAGGGACTGGATGTGTGAGAGAAGGAAGGGACAGATTCTCTAAGTCTATTAGCTGCATGACTGGCATTCACATATGGATCAGCCAGACTCCTCTCCTGAGCCTCTTCTCCCCATAAAGATACAAGAACTGGAATGCAGGACAAAACATCAGCAATGCAATCCAAAGATTGCACAATGGAGAACAGATTATTTTTGTTTAAATTCTAAGATACTGTATTGAAAAAACAGAATATAGTCCACTCACTTAATGAATGAGTGAAACAAACCCCTAGTGCTTTACTAGGTCAGGCTGCCCTTCAAAAGTAATTTTATTTTCACTAGTAAATATATTTTTTCTCCCTTTCAAAGCAGAATAAACCATGTCAATGACTTTGTATAACAACTCCAAGAATTTATACATACATAAATACTCATTTTGGAATAGTATTGTTTACCTGGGAAGTCTCCTTTTGTCATTTTCTCGTACAGTTTTGCTTTCTCTTCCAGCTTCTTCCTGAAAAAGAAAAAAAAAGTTAACATTGCATTCCCACCAATTCTAAGCACAGTTTAAAGTGGTGAATTTAGCCTTTGATACATGGAACAGGAAAATACTGGGAGTGCTTGAGATGCTTATTAGAAGCTGACTTACGCCTGGCTTTTGTTTTGAACCTTCACTAGCATTTCTGAAGATACACTGTTATTCAATTCCAGAATTTATACTGAAAATAATTTTAGTGAAGTTACAAAATTAAACTTAAATGTAATTTGTCAAACAGGCAGAAACACGACGTTACAAGAATTCCACCTTTATCTACGTACTATGATGTGTCAGACAAATACTGGCAGCGAAACCATTATCTACAGGTATTAGACACTGAAAGACAGTTTTAAGGGAAAGAAAAAAGAACACAAAGTTACACTTAATCTTAGAAACTGAAGAGAAAACCATAGCTGATTTCTGGAATTTCAAAGAGCAAGGAACTGCTTACAGAAAAACAGCAAATGGTTTATAAACGCTATTTTCAACGTATATTTTTTGTACAACCACTCCATTTAGAAAATGAGGTAATTCTTGGAAACAGGTAAGCCATTTTCTGTCAAGCCCAAGAAGTACTTTGCTATAGAATTCTAACATGTCACTGTCCTGGCTGGTAATTTTAAAGATGACTTAAAAAAAAAAAAAATCACTACCCTGACATTTAGACAGTTGTGATGACATGAGAGCATGAGACTGCTGGGATGCAGTTTGTACACTATTGGTAAAAAGTATGGAATCGATGCTGGTCTTACTGGTAGGTCTAATGAGAACTGCTTGTCCAAAAATGTGCATAGCTTCTTTCTGTGCTTTTCTAAAAACACCCAAAAAACCAAATTTTTCAAAGCATTCCTTTCTTACAGAGCCTAAGAGCTACCTTGATTTATCCAATATGTCCTGATCTTCTGCCTTCTGCTCAACATCTTTCGCAGCTCGATTTACAACTCCTGTGTTCTGTTTGGTCCAGATACTTGGTTTCTGTGGAGGTCAATTTTGTAACAACAAACAAGTAATTGAAAATATTGAAATGGTAATGATTAAAAAAATATTTCAACGCCATAATGCAAACGTTGCAAATCAATAATGAATGACTTTTTCGTTTGATTTGAGACTGTCCCTGTGCTGTAGGACACAGCAGGTGTGTCCTAAATTAACATAGGCTGCAGGATGGTGTAATAGTTAAGGACAGGCTGAGAAGCTAAAAAACCCAAAGGCACACAGAAATCAGACAAAATTCTGGCAAAGATGTTGAGGTTAAAAAAACCCGAATCATACAATCTTGCTGATTAAATATGTGCTAATATAGCTACAAATTGCTTCTATTCTCTATTACCTCCGTTTTAGACAAAAAATACAATCAGTTGGCCTGTCTGCAGCACAACACCGTAAATGCTGCATGTGCTTCAAATATGGCAGGAACAGCACATTCTGCTTCTAGAAAGCTACAGAATGAACAAAACCCAAAGTGCAGTAAAGAGCAAAACAAGAGAGATAATTCTGTATTCATTACTGTACCCCACAAACAGATAGCAGAACATTTATCGAGGAAGTTCAGTGACTCTGGAAGAATCTCTCATCCTCCATCCTGCAGCAATATGCAAACTCCTCAAAAAAAAAAAATAAAAGAAACAACTTTTCCTATAATTAAAAGGTGTGGATCCTTGGGGAATGAAGATTAAGTGGGGATTTAGATGGGCATAAGCACAAAACTAAGCTTTCTGCTGTGCAAAGGTTGTCTCACATGGAAATGAACTTTAAAGAACATTCTCATCATGTACATTTTATATTTGACTAGTAACAGCTCTGAGTATTTACTATTTATTTAGATTTGAATATTAACTTCCTTACTTTAAGGAGAAAAAAAAGACAAAAACAACAATGGAAGATTATTTCTACCTTATTGGAGGTTCTGGGCTTTGCAAAGACTCCGGCATCTTTCAACAGCTTTTCTTTCTTGAATTGCTCTTGCTTTCGGAAGAGTTCAGCTTTGAGATCTACCAGCTACATCCCCAGCAAAACAACACATAAACAACAGATCACAGGTACAGATATCAGTTACTGTAATAAATAACTGCATCTATAGGAAAACAATCATTTACAGTCATATGAGCATTTGATTGCATTTTTATGTGGAATTTTGAAGCACTGATCTGATCAAAAAGATCAGTCTTTACAGCAAACAAAATAAAAAAACACTCATGTGTTTTATATGTTTATATGCAAATTATGATTAGGGATTAAAACAATCCCCGAAGATATCCTTGATCCTTTGCTACACAATGAGAATAAGAGTGGCATAGCTCCATCTAGTTTTTACCAGCCTTCTAATGGAAAACAAACAGAGAAGGTATAATGAAAAACACTACTGAATATGAAAAGGGAACTTTTAACCATTAGGTAATTAATAAAATCCTGTCTCAGAAAAGAACTGATAAAAGTTTGCTATCATAAAATATACATTGTTTCCCAATGCTTTACATACTGTTCATTAGAGTTAGATTTTATTTCTTCTTCTTATATATTTATAAAAAAAAAAAAAGTAGCACTACTTCTGTGACCAAGGTCTATCTCAGCTTTTATTAAGAGACATCATCAGCAGGGGTGATATCTAGGAATTACAAAACTAGTCTGGAAGAGGATATTGTGCCACTTTCCCAGCAAATCCTACGAAAGACAAATTTCACAGATGTACATTAAATCAGGAAAGTGGAAGACTTTGGTATTAATACCTGTATTAAGCACTAAAGCATTTGCTTTTTAGGTCTCTGAGACAACGATATACAGTACTGCAAAATCACCCTTTCCCCCTTCTGCTTAGAGGTGACCATCCAAAAATTCAATCAAAAATTGAACATGCACAACCCGCAATTTACGTTAACTATTTCCATAACTCCACATCTGAAGTGTTTGGCGGCATCTCTTGGGAGCAGGGAGGGGCAGCACCTCACCATCCCTAAGGGTGGGAGACAAATCTGCCACAGCATGGACCTCCTGCTCCTTAGCAAAACCGGGAAATAAACTCACATTTCTTTCTCATGCCTCAATTTTATCATTACATCATGAACGCGGGCAAATCCAGCCCTGGCAGACTCGGGTTTGGTGTGTGCCTGGACGGGAAGGTGAGGGGACAGAACCCCAGCCCCGAGATGTGACACACCGCAGCCCTTTGACGCAGCATGTGCCGCAGTGGCTGCCCGCGGCAGTGGTGTTAAGGCGAGGGGACAGCACAGCAGCACCACAGCTCCCCGGTGCGCTGCTTTCCCTGACGCGAAGCCACCAGCGCACCCTCGAGCGCACGGCCTGCGCCGGCCAGGCCCACCTGGTCCGCGGGAGCCCCGCGGCTGAGCTCACTTCACAGCCCTGCAAGCTTCCTGGGGAGGGGGAGCGGCTCATTCTGGCTCTCCCCGTTCGGTCACTCACCGAGGACGCGGCCACGTCCAGCGGCTTTTTCCGGCGGTCCATGGCGGGCCCGGCCCGGCCCGCCACCGCTCCCTCCCCGCGGCGCGGCCTTGCCGTAAAGCGCGGCGGAAGTGCGGCACTATCGCGACAGCGCTCGTGAGGGCGGGCGGGCTCTCCCCGCCGCCATGTTGGGGAGGTCGGAGGAGGTCAGCGGCGCGGCCTGGCGGGGTGTGGCGTGGCGGGGCGCTGTCGGCCGGGCTTTCCCTGGCTTTCGGTGATCCCTATGCACAAACTGTGCTTGAGAATGAGCGTTTCTGGCACGTGCGGGACAAATCCCTCAGGCATCCTAGGGGCCGTGTCCCTGTGCAGCCGCAGGGCTGGAGCTGCGCTGTGGCAGAGCTGAGGCGCTCTGGGCTGGGCGCGGCCGCTGCCGCCAGAAACTGGCAGATCGGCCCAGAGCTGGAGTGGGGCTAGAGAGAGAAGCACATGGTTCAAACGTGTCATCCGTGTTGACCCGAATGTGGGCTCATTACCTGGTGCGAGCACCGAGTCACAGACAGGCCAGGTATTCCTGTCTTTGGTTCTCGTGTGTGCGAAGTGGGGAGCTGTGGTGACCCACAGGAAGTTAACTCCCTGATCATCAGAACTTCACACTATTTATACATCTTAACAAACAAAGGCATCAACATTCGTTGGTTGCAAATTACTCAACCGCCCTATTTGCTGTGTCTATCTCTTGTTTTTCCTGCTAGTTAGTCTGCAGGCACAGTTCTTCCATCCATTTGAGTCTGGGGTGCATTTTGAGTATGTGGTCATGATTTCCTACTGCCTGAATTACCTTTCCCCAGGTACTGCTCAGTTCTGACTTTGCCCTTGGTGCCTCTCATCCAGACAGCCCATTCATTTTGGGATTGTCTTCTCTATTCCTTAAAGCAACAGATTAGCCAAACATATGATACTCTCAATGCAATTGTTTCATCCTAACTGTCCACCTATAGCTACTGATTAACACCTAAAAGAAAATTGCAAAGTTTCATTCAATTCCCTATCAAAACCTTGAGAGCCTCAAAACTTGAGGGGTTTGGTATCATCAACAGAAAAAAAAAACCTCAAAAAACAAACCACACGAAAAAACCTTGAACACAGCCAGGAAAAAATCCCAAACCAACCAACCAAACCTAAAACTCTCTCTCCTGCCTTAGTTGATGAGTGCCATAGAAATGAGACCTGAACATAACAGCCAAGTACAAACCCACCTGTGTGTGCTGGATCCAGCTCCTCCCAGGGAGGGGCACAGGTGCTCTTGGGGAGTGAGATTAAGAATTATAATTATATTGGGTAGCTCTTCATATGCTTTTTCATCCCCATGAAGAAAAAGGACTGTCTGATAGTTTTTAATTGAAATACTGAAGATCATACTTATCTGTGGTTGCAAGAAGAAGCTTGTCTTTTATAAAGTGGAAGAAATGCAAGGTGCTCTGATGTTGCTTGGCAGTATGACAGCTGATAGAAGCACCAGATACAGTTCTTTCTGAGTTTTGAAATGCATTGCTTTTGTGTTTGGCAAGCTGGGTCAGGCCCGTGTTTAATAGTTTATGGACACACAATTGCAAAACTGACAGAGATACTCAGCTGCTAAGAAAGCTGCACCTGTATTCCAGGGAGTGTGAAGTGTGCAATTGAGAAAGAGCAATTTCTGGCCCCAGTGAAGCTGTCTTGCTTTTGGCTTTTTAGGTGGGGAATTGGTGAGAGACATCAGATACAGAGAAGTGCAGGTCATATTAGAGCCATAAGGTATTTTGATCTGTAATGGAAGAGGAGAAATGAGCATTACTGAAAAATAGGACAAAGAAATGAAAACATCTGTGCTGTTCTAATTAAATCATGCTTCAACAAATCATTTATTGTTTCCTGTTCAAGCCTCACCCAGCAACAACACTGAGGAAAAAAACCAAATCCAGACTAGGGTTGGTTCTTAGCATGTTCCTTTCTAGTTGAGGGTCATGACCAAGTTTGTAAGGAAAATCTGTGCTACTGAGCTACATGACAGGATGTGGAAAAAGGAATTAAGCCTAGAAATTTCAAGCTGGTTCGTGCTGCTGTGAGGAGTGCAGAGCTGGCACTTCTGTGCTTTCAAGAAGCAGTGGATTGTTCTGCGGGTAACAGAGGTCTGGCTAGGCATGCCTGGATTGGGAATGAGTCAGTCACCGATGCTGTATAGAACTGAGGGATGTGTGTAATGAGGGAACATTTAGCTCACGTTCTGTCTCGTGTAGCATCCGCAGGCAGGGAGAACAAGGACCAGGACAGAGGGGGGCACTGCTCCTGCCGGAGCCGTGGGGTTGCTCTGCTGCCAGGCTCCCCGGGTTTGGGATTCGGCACGGAGAGCACAGCCGGACAGATGGCTTTGGGAGCACCGTGTGTCGGTTCAGTGCTCTTGCATTTACAGCCTAAGAACTGACAAGCTTTCACACATATGGTTCTCTCTCTCTCTGTGTCGATCCTAACCTGTGAAGGGCTATTCTGTGCATTTTTTTTTTTAATCCAGCCCACAGGAATTCATAAAATCCCAGTGAGCAAGGAATAAGAACACTTCAAGTTGTTAAGCAAAATCAGCTTAACATAAAGAAATGAGGTGGGGAATAGGAAGAATCTGTCTTTGTGTACAGTAGAGGCGCAATGTGTCTGTGCTGCGCTTATTTCTTATCAGGAATTTGTGAAAGCTATATAAACTACCATGTCTGATCTCAGACTGCTGATAGCCTGAATTCCTGGAGAATAATTGATTCAGCACTTCCAATTAGTATGCTGCTCATTTTAGCATGAGACCTAATTGTGTTTATTTCCACAAGCTGCATCAACACAAAAAGCTTGTTTATTGTTTTTGAGGAAGATTTGGCATCACAGTGGATTGTTGTAAGGGGATTTTGTATGAAACAGTGGTGTTTCACTCTCTTGTAAAATTGGTGAGAGATAGTGCACAAGCTTGAAATGAATCAGTTGCAAAGCTTTGGTGTGGATTTCTCCTACACCCCCCTACCAAAATTTACAGGAGCCCCAGACCAAATGATATTGATGTTTGGAGGTTTTCTTCTTCCAAGACTGATTCTCTTACCTCAGACACTAAGGTTTCATCCTACCCTAAGGCCTTGCTATTCTATCTTTATACATCCTGGCTTTAAGATTAAATTAAAATGTGAGCAAAGAACAGCTGGACATTTTGTGAGATAAGCCCTAGAGCTAGGGCACTGTGTCCTCACACACTTTTGGAGTCACTCGATTTAAGACAACTCATCCGTATTTCTCTAAGGCATGGACAAATTCCTTCTGATTTTCTTTTTAGTTTTTTCCAGGCTCTTCATCTCAGAAGTTATCATATGAAAGCATTTGTGATATGTCAACAAAAACCTTTCTTAAAACAGAGCAAGATATTTTTTTGTTTGCTTTCATAGTTTGCATAATCTTGGTTAGCCAGAATATTGTTTTGTGGAATTTGTGTGTTTCTGAGTGTATGAAGCCAAAAATGACTGTGGCACAAGAAAAGCTGTTTGCAAATTAATTCTTGCAGCATCAGAGATCCAGAACTGTTTCCTTCCTGGAAAAGATTACATCTCTTCCCAAAATCAAGTCCCAGAATGTAATTTTTTACCTACTTCTCTATATTTTCCTAAGGACACCTGATGCATACTCTAGACTTTTGTATTTTTGCGTTGCATTTTCAGAAATGTGCTATTGCTGCAGCAAAACAGACAAGCGAAAAAAGAAACCAAAAACTCTTTGGTAGAAAATCTAGATGGATGCTATAGATTTTTTTTCCAGGAAGACTAAAAGTTGGAATCATTTGGGTAGGTAATTGGCAGGTGTGCAGACTAGGAGAAAAAAACCCCAAAACCAATGGTAATTATTTGATAAATGCTTGAGTTCTTTTGCAGACAGTCAAAAACAGAAGAGGTACATAGTAAGTGTGTAACTGGCATGTGTGTGGCTCTGGTATTTTGCCTCTTGGGTCACAAGCTGCAATGCCAGATTGCTTTTCTTCTATCTTATTTTTGCTTGCAAACTAAAAATTGGTTAAAAAAAAAAAAAGGTAAAAAACCCCCCAACTGGTGGTGACAATGTTAAGTTGAACTGAGATCTAAAGGAGCCTTTTCCTGTTCTGTGGGAATCTATGTATACGTGCAGTTCTATAATGCACTTTAAATCATGTCTTGTGTCAACAATGTTGTCCGCTCTTCTCTTTTTGTATGTGTTATGAGAGAGGGAGTGATGTTATGGGCTACTTGTATAGAAATTGTAATTCCTCTCAAATACAGCTTGAAAGTAGGGATTTCCTAAGAGCATCCAGCAGCTTCGATCAGAAATAGGCTTAATGTCATCTTGAAACAGAATCTGTAGGAGTGACATAGTTACTGCAACCAGAATTAGCTTGGAAAACTGTCATTGATAGCCATGATATTTTCAGAATACATTTTAGCAAGCTTTGCTGCAATTGGGTGTAGTGACCCTTCCTCCTTTGGGAAATCTGCATATTCTTAAGTCTGATGGACATAAGAAAAATAGCTCTTATTATTGTGTGAGTTCAAAAGATGAAAATGTTCTTCGCTATTTTCCTGTACTAAGAGATAACAATAGACATATTTTCTAAACTGGGGATGTAAAAAGGAAATTTCCAAAGGAAATTTTCTTATGAATTTTATTGGTGGGTGGCTGTGGATATTTTCATCCCTTGAACACGGACTCTAATTGATTGGACTGCATGTGTTGTCTGTAGTTTCTGTGTGGTTGGCATAAAAGACAAACATGCTCTTTAAGGAATTGCTCAGCTCCTTGAGATATACCCATTCATCTGTCCACCCTTCTTTCACCATCTGCTTCTTCTGCTGTGGACATGCGAAGTTGCTCCATCCCTGCAGCAAAATGCAGCCTGGATGGTTTGCAGTCAGCCTTTTGCATGAAGCAGGGTTTTCCTGTCTTTGCAAGCACAGATGGACTTGCCTCTTTGTCAAGGTGTAGCCCTGTAAAGAAGCTGGGTTTTGTATTCCAGCTGCACATCTGCAAACTTCTTCAAGACACTACAGACTTGTATTTCTTTGTCTCTAGGGATGCCGGGCTGGAGGAAGTGCCTTGTTTTTTGTCTGTGGAGAATGCAGGACAGAGGTAAGGCAAGAGGGGAACACAACAGCAAAGGGGATGCCCCTACAATCAAGGGGATGCTCATGGGAGGGGGTTGGGTTCAGTACTCCTTTTTCTGCTCATTGATAGTGTTAAAGCTGCAGGATCCATCCCAAAACTTCTGAATTTTTATTTAAAAGAAACAAACCCATAGTGTAGCTTTCCCATAAGAAAACACATTTTTACCTTGAATTCTGTTCTCCTTCCAAAGTGCTGGTCCAGATGCTGCAAGTGAATGCTGCTTTGCTTACAGCTCTGTCTTTAATCTGAAGCTGGCCTAACAGATAGAGCTTTTACAGTGGTAGAATTATGTCTATTAAAAGGCATCTACCAGAGCATAACATTTGGGAACTCTAAAGCTCATGTACTACTTCACAGTCTGTTTTTCTTTTAAAGAAAACACTGGGCTGTTGATTGTATCAGGTACAGAGACACATACTCATTGTAGCTGTAACTGTCCAAAGAGGCTACTTTCTAGCTGTGAGTTTAAACCCTATTATTTATGTTCATTTAGTGTCACAATGATGATGTAAGTCATATTTATTTCCCTTCTTGTAAAATGCTTCTGTTTATATCCTGCTGTTTGAGCTGAATTATTTTAAACCACCAGGCTCATGGCAGCAGATTCAGTTTTCTGACATGGTGGCAGAAATCTGGGTCCTGTAGCACATTACCAGGCTACTTTGGAGGAGGGGAAATAATTTATATTTACTAGTCTTTGCACAATAATGTTGAATTGCAGTTGATGCTTTTTTGACATTTATTGAATGATGCCATTAAAATCTGAACAGAGTGGGATTTCAGTTCAGTACAAAGCAGAATGCTAGAAATCTCTAGCCTGAGGTTTTACATTTGTCTTCTCACACTAGAAATGCAAAGGATGTGTCTGTTACTGTATACAGTAAGTATATAAGTATATATGTATAAATAAAATCTTTGTTCTGTGGTTGTGAATGATCTTTGAATTGCACTTTGAGATGCAGGCATGAACTTCTGCACGCTTGCTGTTTACTGAGGGTCTAGTTCCTGACACTGGGCAGAAGATGGGCTGTCATAATAGAGCAAATTATGGCTCTGTGTGATTTCCTGATGCACTGGAAGGATCAAATCTGCCTGCTTGGGCAGGACACATCTCTGGCACGAGATCATTTTTACCTTGATGCACCAAAGAGATTTAAATCAGCATAATAGGGGATGGAGTTTCTCTACCATATGGGCATTGATTACCTTGTAGTCATCTACCATCTGCCTGCATAGATGGCTTAGTGGCAGCTATGATTAATTTATTAAGAAAACAAAACTCTATTGTGTATGTAATCATTCTCTGATACTCTAGTAGTGAAAAGCTGCTGTTAGATGTTTTAGAATGGAGGGGATTTTTTCGCTGCTGTGGCTCAAAGCCTTGGACCACTCTAGTTTGAATTCCTCTTTATTTTCTACAGTTAGATTTATCTGCAATAAAATGTTCTTTCACTATCCACCATCCTGTCAGGTATCCCAAAAACATGAAGTGAAAGACGTAAGTTGTATTTCTGGACAAAGTAGTTGAGCACTGTTCGTTTTTGAGGAGATGCTCAAAAGGCTGTTTAAGGTAATTTTCCTAGGAAAAGAGAGAACAACGTCTAAGGAAGAAAGTAATAGTTGTGGAGGGCTCTCTCCCAGCTTTCCTCTGCAGCCAAGTCCGGGAGGTGTCACTCGCGCTGGCAGAGGGACCTCAGGGCGGTAGATGGCACTGCGAGACTGTTATTGCATGGTGTGATTCCCGTCTCACCGAGACTGGAGCGCTTGGCAGAGGTGACCCCGCAAACATGAGTGTCTTCCCCGCACTTCCCTGTAATCTCACCAGCACTGGAGGGGTAAATTGGTTTCTTCTCCCCATTCCTCCAGCCTCATACATGTAAGGTTAGGTGAGAAGTAAGACAAGTGGATAACTCAGAATTGCATGAAGAGCTGGCCCTGGATTTTCAGCTGTCGCTTCAAATTCTGTGTGGGTTACTGGGACTCGAGTTTTGAGTTTTGCTTTGGCCAGCTCTCTGCAATAGACGTGCTTGTATGTTGAATCTGAACATTGCAGCCACTCTTTCAGTCTCTCATCTGGCTTTGTGAGGGCTGAGACTAAAAACTAAATTGGTAAGGAATTTTCCAAAAGGGTTGTTTGCTTTGCAGGGACACTAAAACACACACCCCATTCCTTTTACTTGAGTGATCCCTGTCCTGTTGTTGAACAGGACTCCAGCCCCTAATACAAAGGCTACTCCCCATACAGGCCTCCTGATACAAAGGTTACTTAAAATAGAAGCCCAGAAAGCACCAAGTCTTGCTACAAGTATCAAAAAAGAAAGCTTAGAGTGATTGTAGATGTTATTTTAGCAATAATTGAGAAAAGAAATATTGACTCTCTGTGCACAGAGAGAGCTTGAGAGTGTGTGTGGCGCTGCTGCTATTAGTCAAATATAGACAAGTGGAATGAGAACTAGAATAATACTTCAAAATGAATAACTACATCAGGCAAAAGTCCAATGATTTCTTTATTAAGGCCCCGATGAGCGCCAAGCAACTTCTCATCTATATCAAGGATCTGTACAAAATGTGAATTCCAATATTTTATGAAACGCTAGAGTAGGGAGCCCACACTACATGGAAGTGAAGGGGGCTTTACATTTTTTAACGCTTGCCCACAGTGCTTGTTTCCTTGCCAGCAGATTTGGGAGAGATCAGAACACTGCAATGGGAATTATTGTATTTTTCTATCCCTTTTGAATGTACATGCAAAATTACAGAGTGTTTTCATTAAGACCAACAGTCAATATCAATGATTTGCAACTGTCTTGCCTCCTTCTCTGATCCGAAGTAGACTGCAGTCATTAATGTGCTACTGACAGCTGGAGCTGGGTCACAATGAGAGGGATGAGGAGGCAAGACAGTCATAGTAATGACTTTTAGCATATGTTGACAGAGATGTAGTGTTGCTTTCTGCACCCTGCACTTTTCTTGAACTGCTTCTGTTCATCAACCACAAAAAAGAAAACCACCTCATTTTTCCTAATGGCAATATTGAAGTTAGTTTTCATGAGATTCAAACAGTGATATGCTTTACTGAGAGATGGATGAATAGTGTTTCTCTGCTTACTATCAAGTGCAGTAGTTCCAAGTGGGTTTTCGTGGAATAGATGAGTGGTTAATGCCAGCTCTGGTTAAAAGAAGTCCAGGAGGGAGCCTGAGACTGTGGCATGAATGAAGGCTGGGTCCAAGCCTATCTTCATGTCCTGAGCCATCTGCCACTGATGCACAACAGAAACTCATCTCACAAATTCATTTTCCACAGCTTCTGGTTCATGGGATTCTGGAGACAGTAGGATAAGCAGGACCAAACAATTGGGAGCCAAACCTGCCAGCTGCTACTCTGAGTCTGACTGTCCAGAGCACCTGGGATTGTCTTTGATTTCCCTTCCACTGCAGTTCTGAATGGAGTTCTGGGCATGGCAGATATTGCAGTCATGTTAATAGAAGGCACAGAAGTACTTCCATTGTGTATTTCTTTCATGGTTGTTAAAAGACACTGAGTTATTCCTGGGAGAAATGACAGATCCCTGGTGAGCAACTTTTTTTTACTTGCACAGCTGGTAGCCAAGAAAAATGCAATTTGGGAGTGCAGGGACAGCTTAAAGATCCTTTCCCATAAAGAAAAGTTTGTCAATCAGAAAAACAAAGCAAAATGTAGAGCATGTCCTAATGGGAAACCTTCCCAGGCTGAGATCTGTCTGGTACCTGGCATTCCGGGTGGTGCAGAGCTAACTATCCTATACCTGATAGCTCTTTTACTTAAGTGATTTGTAAAATTTCCCTGAGGCATCTCTGCAATGAGGAGCAGAGATGAAACCTTACATAGCCAGAGGCAAATCTTGCTAAGTGGATGTCTGGAATGAAAACCTTTCTGTAGCAGTGGGATGGTTTGGAGATTTCTTCTGTGGGTAAGTGGTGGTTAGCACTGCTCTTGCCTGAGAGGGTTATGTGGCTTTATGAAGGTGAACACTTGGACGTAGTGCAAATGGTGACATCTTATTAGGGATGCTGTGTGTGTCTAAGGCAAAACGTGGTGTATACAAGGGAGACACTAACATGATAAAGGGAAGGAGGAAGTCCTGAAAGCAGTTTTGAAAGGGAAATAACATTTCCGCAACTCCATCTTCAATCAAAAGTTAGAAAAGCGGCTCTTCATTGTTGTGACCAAGTTCAGTCTTGTTTTTAAACTCTCCTGTCTTCCACAATAACAGATCACACAGCAACTTCACAGTGACCCAGACAACTGTCCACTGGCTAAATTGAGGAGATTTTCACACAGGTTGGGAACGAAGTTATTGTCTCTCAAGTTGCACGGTTGTAAGCAAATATTGACAGATTTAAGCATCTGTATCAGCTGCTAATGCTTCAGACTCTGCCGTCTGCTTGGATGTGGAGGGTAGTACACAGAATAACATGTAGCATTCATGGCCGCCTTGGATAATAAATTTCTAACACATTTCAGTAGCCTGGAAATCAACAGGCAGCAGCTGCAATGGAGCTGGGGGCACTGCAGAGCCCTAAACCCTGCTGTTAGTGAGGGAAGGGGCAGAGTTTTGCCTAAACATTGATGGTTTGGGGCATGAAGTGAGGAAGATGCAAAGCTTCTCTGTCTTGCTACTCTGTAGTCCTCCCAGCATCATATTTGCTGGGTCACTGGTAGGTAAATGGGGAGAACCTCTGTGGTGGGACATTGGCAGTAAGTGACGAGATTATGTTTGGGAACAAGGTAGACAGCCAATGTCATGTTGTTGGCAGAAAAGGTGACTGGTGTTTGTGACTTGCTCTAAATAGCAGCTCTAAGTTAAGAGGCCTCAAGGGAAGCAAAACTAAAGCTTCAGCACCAGCATCAGCCCAGAAGTCAGGTCAACAAGGACAGGTCTTGTGCCCAGGAGAAGACCTGGTGACAATGGTGTTGCAGGAGAGCCAAGCAGAGAGACCCCTGGGTAGGCTGGCCACAGGCAGCCTCATTTCTTCAGCACTCAGAGCTGGTTGCACACTTTGTAGGACTCTTGTAGAAGGAAAATGACTTTGGAAGAAGGTGAGGTGCTGGTCTGAACCCATTTGTTCTTATGCTGTGATTTCCAAGGAAGGGGGTGAGGAACCAGCTCCTGAGCTGACTCCAAGTATGTCTTTGGAACAGAAACAAGGAGGATTGAGTTTCCTTCGAACAGGAACAGAGCACAGAGGTGACCATATCCTCATGGAGCCCATAAATGGGGTGTGTACTTATGCCAGTGAAATCCAAATATATTCTCCCTATCTGTCTAAAGGGTATTCAGCCATTCAGAGAGATGAGTATCACCCAGAAGAGGCAGAATGGCAGATGGCTTCCAGCCTTCAGAACCTAGTTGGACATGAGCACTTCTGCAGAAGTCCATAGTATGAATGTATGCCCTGAAGTTCCTGACAAGAAGAAGGCAAAGTAAACTGCTTGCATTGCCTGAATTTAAGGCAAAAACAGAACCAAGTTGGATAGTAAGTAAAGGTGCTATTCATCAACCTCTGGTGGTGGTAGCAAAGTGAAGATAATCCGTTTTAAAATTGCCTTTAACCTTCTACCATGACAGGATTATTTTTAAATTCCATGATCTCAGTGCTGCTCACTGCTGTGTGTTAGGGGGTACACAGCTGTATAAAAGTGAGAGTGTAGCAGTCAGTGAGACAAACCCATCGTGACGCTGTGTTGTGACAGAGATTGATGGTCTGTATCCCCACTACCATTCCATGTGCTTGAGAGGTGAAAGTAGAGACTGGTTCTGCATTAAAACAGCTGTGTGATATTTGCATATCCCGGTGGGATGGAAATGGATTTCCCATAGTCCCCTGCCTGCTCCATGTACAGCTGTAAGGATACAGGGTGCACTGCTTCAACACTCAGCAAAGTAGCCCAGCCTTGGTAGAGAAAGAAAATTTATCTTTTACTTAATTAAGTCTAGGAGTGGGAGTGAAAAAGGAAAAGATTATTCTAGACACCTAAATAGATTTCCTTTGTGTAGGATTACATAGGTCAAAGTAATTTCTAGCTTGATCTTAACTATTGAATGCTGCCTGGCAGTAGCAGTAGGTCAATATGGGGAGGAGGGAGCCTACAGTCTCTCTCTGTTTCCCCAGAGGGTTTCATCATGCCTCCAGATCACTGTTGAAATAATGCAGCCCTGAGGGTGCCACCTCACTAGTGGTACATCTTCACTAAGCTGCAGGGAATGGTGGGCGGACAGAACACCACTCCTAAGGATCTCCCAAGTGCCAGATCCTCACAGATTCAGAAATGGTAAGAGAGGAGCTCTTAAGTAATTTGGTTTGGGGCTGAAATTGAAGATTGACTCATTTCACTGACTTCCCTTGTTGCAGGGAGTCAGCTTATTCTCCTTGTGAGATGATGAAGTGAGTGACCTACAAAGTGAGGGGACACATGACAGGAGAGTTTGCTGGAGTTGTCTGGAAGCAAAGAGTTTAAGGACAAAATGGAAGCTAAAAAGCCTCGACATTCTTCCTTAACCCCTGTGGGAAAATGGGATTTTTACGTGAGAGTCTCCTCTTGCCACACATGTAGTATCACTGTCTGCTCACTACCCTGTGCATGCAGCATGCAGGAGAGGTGAGATCCATCCCATTTGCAAATCCTGGTTTATTTGCAGGCTTGTGACAGGCCTGAACCTTTGCTCAGTAGCCAGCTCCTAAGACTGTAAAACTTGGTGCTTTCATATTTTTTTTCTTACAGCTATAGTGGTATTTAAAGCACAGTGGAGCTAACTCTCCCTCTCATGTGCCACAGAAAGCTTCTGTGAATTAGGGGTAGAGCTTGAAGATACCCAGTCCTGTAGAGACCATGTTCTCTACAACCCATTCAGAGCAGGCCTGTAATTCAAGACCTCCTATCATTCCTCCAGCTCTAGAGAGCCCCAACACACATGCAAGGAGCACTTGGTTTTTGTTCTGAGCCAGGATGCCCATTTAGGCTGCACACACTGCAGGGCAGAGACCTTTCCTTTTGCCCAGCTTAGGAACAACTGGGACTTTCGTCTTGCTGGACTCTGTGTTCCTCAGTGGGGCAAGGACCACCAGCTGCTAAAACAGCCAATGTGCAGGGCACAGTAAAGTCCTCAGTTGATCAAACCAGGCCATCCTGTCCCAGGGCGCGTGGCCAAAGAGGAATCTCTGCCTTACAAATTTGGTTTGACAACCATTTCTGCAGGGTGGGGGAGGACAACAGTGCCTTCTAAAATTGTGGCCGTATCCAAGTCACAGTGGTGCCTAAAATCCTGCAGCTGGACATTTCAGTTATACAAAAAGATTAGACATTGCTCAGGGACATGGCTATTCACTTCTGAAGTCTTCTGCTTCTTGAAATATCCCTCCACAACTTCCCTCCAAAGATGTACCATAGCATCTGTCGCACATTGATTCTGCTTATGAATTCCCTACTGGTACTCTTAGGTATGTTTCATTTTCTCTAACACAGTTTCCCATGCGAGAACTGAAGTTAGTGCTTGAGAAAATCTCACCACAGTAGCTTTGGCTTTTTGTACAATAATGGATATGTCAAATTCAATTCTTAAGAGCCCTGAGCTTTTTCAGCTAGTAATGTGCTTGCTATTTTCACGTTTAATTATTTCTGTGGTACCAATGTCCTTTAAAAAGTAGTACTGTTGTAGCCATGACAGTCTACAGACACTTCAGGGAAAGAGTCTTTTGTGAAATCAACCAATGTAAATGGCAAAACCAGATGAGCTTTTAGGTACAAAAAGTGTCAATTTAACCTTACTTTCAAAAGCCCCTTCCTGTATCATGTTTATTTCAGATTCTCATTACTTTTCCTGAGTGCAGTATTAGATCAATAACCATAATTTTTCTGGGAGTCCTTTTCTAATGCCTAGAATCTGGATATCATCATGCAATTATAAAATACAAGGCAAGGAAATCAAGGCACAGAAAGGGCAGGTGATTTGCCTGTGTGGGTGGTTGAGTTAGTCATATAACTCAACAGCTCTTGTCTCTATGTGCTGGTTTTTAACTATTGAATAAGCATAATTTCCTTTCCCCAGGATGCATCCTACCTTCAGATTAATCCTTCTCGAAAGATCTTCGGTTTCTTGCTATCAGAATATTTGGGGCATATCACAAACTTTCTCTAAGTTAGCATGATGTGCCCTCATCCAATCCAACAGCAGAGCTGTGATTTGTTGTGAGTCCCAAAGGTACAAAGAAATTGGAGGGAAGGGGTGGTAGTGGAGGGGGTGTCGTGTTTTCCTCCAAGGAACAAGCTGTGCAAATGTGCTGTATTTAGCACAAGGAAAGGAGCTCTTTAAGAAGTTGTACCTAGGTAGGGAGTCAATGCCTTCTTATGTTTTTAGTCTGAAAGTAAACGTGGGCAAAAATATATTTTTATGTCTGTGAATTTTTCTGTGCTGCTAGTGGGTAGTAGCAGATCTGAGGTATAGCTGTGCTCCTGCTGCCGATAGACCTCAGGAAATCTCTCTTAGAAGTGATTGCTCCAGCTGGCTGGAATAAGCCTTCAGGTGCCATCACTCCAATCACTGTCCTTTAAACTGATGGATAACTCTGGTTAGAAACATGGAAGAGAATCAGCCTGTACACTGCTGCTCTCTGCTGTGATGGGAACGTCTCATGCAGCCCTAGAGCATTGCATATTGCTGTCTGCCCTCTGCAGTGTTGCAAACTTTTACGCTTAAATGAAGAGGGCTGTCTATTCTCATGTGTTTATGAATATCCCAGCTTAATTCACTGGAAAAGCATGCTACAATAGTAACTTCAAAAGATACTCTGAAGCCCACCTCCCACATCGGTCTTCAAAAACTTTGGTGTGGGGGGTGGGGTGGGGTGGAAGCTAATTTAACCGGAGGTCTTTAACTCAAGTACCTCAGTTAGGATCCTCATCCCCCAGACTGCCCCAAAGTCATAGGTTTCTGCTTTTGTCCCTTTCTGCAGAAACTGATCTTCTCACTTGAATCGCTCAGAGCTTTAGCAGGTTGTTTCAAGAATATTCACAAGTAGCTTAAGTGTTGAGCCACTCACTTCACTTTCTCTAGGCAGTGAAGAGGTTTCCAGACTCCGGCTGCCCAGCTTGGCAAACGCCACGCCACACTTAGCCGGCAGCTCCTGAAATGGCTAATGCTTCTCAGATGTGAGTGGAGCACAGAGGGCGAAGCTGCTGAGCCTTGGCAGGGTGCTAGACTGTCCTACAACAACTGCTTTTCGTGCAGGTAGGGACAGAAAAGCTGAACTGAAAAGCCAAAGTCCATATGGATGCATACAGATGGATATATTCTCTTGCTATTATAGCTGCCCTATTCTGCCTGAGTGGTGTGAGCCTTCTGAAACTGGAATTAGCTCATGCTATCCCAAGGAGAGGTTGGTCTCCAATATTTTGTACTATAGCAGATGTTGCACATAATATAATCACTCTCACAAAGGGAGGCAGAGATGCAGAACAAGACCTACCAGACAGGTAATAAAAGCAAATACCTCATGAAGAACAAAAAAAGCTGCGAGTGATTGCAGAGATATGTTGCCCCCAGGAAATTAAAAACATGAATGCCCTGGCATATGCAATAAACATCTCCTTTGTGTCCATGTAAAAGCGCTGAAAGCTCTGGAATATTAGGAAATCGAAAAAATGCCTTTAAGTCTTCCCCATATACTTCAGCTGCGTGCAAGTGGTCGTGAAGAAGAAGTAGATCAGCCTGGCTGCTGTGCAACTTTATTTGCCAGAGAATCCAACTTCAGAATAAACACACGCGTCAATGCGCGCACCTGTGTGGGGCTGCCAGGCAGCTGCCGCTCGGCGAAGGGAAGAGGCGCCAGGCTACAGCCGTAAAGAGAACGTAGAATGGGAACAGTGTGCTCTCCGTATCTTTCCTGGGCACGTATCTGCCCGACGTCAGCCGGCGATTTGGGACCCGCAGGACGCCGGTGTGGGTCGGAGCCCGGAGCCTGTTCGCAGGCGGGCCCATCCTGTCTACGCAGACTCTCCCCCCACGGGAAAAATGCACAATATATACATATTGACACTATTTTTTCTGCCCCCTTTCCCCGAGTTTGCCG